>JADBJO010003811.1:180000-187500 GCA_016801955.1 Conus betulinus
CACACACACACACACACGCAAATGCGCAGGTCTACACAGACACAGACACAGACACAGACACACACACACACACACACACACACACACACACACACACACACACACACGCACGCACGCACACACACACACACACACACACACACACACACACACACACACACACACACACACACACACACACACACACACACACACACACACACACACACACACACACACACACAAGAGCGCGCACGCATGTATTCACACACACACACACACACACACACACACACACACACACACACACACACACACACACACACACACACACACACACACACACACACACATACACACACGCACACCCCCACACATGCACGCACACACGCAGTCTCTCCTCTCCCTACTACCAACCACTTACTAAACCTTAGCACCCCCCCCCCCCCCCCCCCCCCCCCCCCCCATTAACTCAGATAGAAACGCTTTACCTCAGAGGCAGATACAAAAAAGTACATGACGCAGCGCGACATGTGAAAGTATATGGTCATTGTGGAACCCCATTACTGACGGTAATAGGCATCTCTCCTACACAGCGCTTACTCCCTGGTACGTCTGTTCATGTGTGACCTTTGATATGAGAGGCTGATGGCAGGGTGGGCTCCGTGGAATGGTAGGCCTGCTGACTAGTTCTGGCTACAATGGCATGAGCTGTGCGCTGGGAATCAGGATTGCTGCCTTCCTCATTTTTTTTTTCTTTTTCTTGCGGCTATATAGATAGGGACAGTCAGCGCTAATGACTGACTTGAGAGAGAGAGAGAGAGAGGAGAGAGAGAGAGAGGGGGGGAGAGAGAGAGAGAGAGAGAGAGAGAGAGAGAGAGAGAGAGAGAGACAGACAGACAGACAGACAGACAGAGAGAGAGAGAGAGAGAGAGAGAGAGAGAGAGAGAGAGAGAGAGAGAGGGGGGGGGTTCATCTTTTACTCTCTCATGCTCCGTGTGTGTATTTGACCGGATCTTGAGCAGGATCAACAAAAGTGGGTCAACAGGCTTCTGTCCTTCAACCAGAACAAAAAGAGAGAAAAGTCTGAAAAAGCGCATCTGCCTGATTGAGAGAGAGCATTTGCATTGGAAAGGAATCATGGATGAAGAGTGATGTGAAGATAGAAGTCGTGTTTCGTGGGAATGGAATTTAAGGGATAAGACGAGTTGAAACAGATTGGATCTCTCTCTCTCTCTCTCTCTCTCTCTCTCTCTCTCTCTCTCTCTCTCTCTCTCTCTCTTCTTATAATGGCATTACTCCTGTGCGTGAGGACATAAGGAACGTTACGAATTTATTTGTTTCTGTTAAGCTTTGATTTGATACACACTAGCACTAGGAATGAATGTGTACTATTTGTTTGCAGGAAAGGAAGAGGGAAATGTTATTGTACTGTTACCTCTCCCTCTGGTCAAAAGACCTCTTTGGTAATGACAGTACAACATCAGTGTCAAAGGTCTCTCTCTCTCTCTCTCTCAATGGTATCTGTGAGTGTATTTCAATGCACTTGTATGTGATTTCTGTATACATGCATCTGTATGTATGTATGCGTGTGTGTATCTGTATGTGTGTATGTCTGTGTCTCTCACTCCCTGCATACACACACTCATACGCACCCCCCTACCACCCCCACCCCCCACACACATGCACGCACACACACACACACACACACACACAGCCTCCACATTCCCTTAGCTCATAAAACAATCCCCAATGTGAGGAATACCTAGAAATGATTTACCCTGTAGAGACAGACCCCAAAGTCCATGACGCAGTGTGACACGTGCGAGCCATGGATGGTCATTGTGGTACCTCATTACTGACGGTAATGGGCACCTCTCTTGCACAGCGCTTACTGCTTGGTACGTCTTTTCATGTTTGACCTTTGATATGAGTGGCTGATGGCAGGGTGGGCTCCGTGGAATGGTAGGCCTGCTGACTAGTTCTGGCTACAATGGCATGAGCTGTGCGCTGGAAACCAGGATTGCTGCCTTTCTCATCTCTCTTTTTTTTGTTGTTGTTAAATAAATGGGGAACAGTGAGCGCTAATGACTGACTCAGCAGAGAGAGAGAGAGAGAGAGAGAGAGAGAATGAGAGAGAACTTTCATCTTTTGACTCTCTCATGCGGGCATGGTTGTATCTGACAGAATGTTGAGAGGGCTCGGCAAAGTTGGGGTCAACAGCTTTTTGTCCTTCAAACAGAAAACAAGAGAGAAAAGTCTGAAAGTGTTTCGGCGTGACTGCGAGAGAGCATTTGCACTGGAAAGGAATCATGGCTGAAGCGTGATGTGAAAATGCCAGTCGTGTTTCGTGGGAGTGGAATTAAGGGATAAGACAATTTCAAGCAGAAAGGATTATTCTATCACATGTGTGTGAGTGTATGTGTGCGTGTGTGCTCCCAGCTGCTCTGTAAGTTGCTGAATAATAAATGCTTCTCAAAATGAACCTTCAGCAAGCTTATAGTCTCCAAAGAGAGAGACAAACTCCAATGGGGAGGAAACTCACTAATCTATAACTCCTGGTCAGATACCGGTATTTCGAAACCTGATTGTTTCTCCTCAGTGACCGCGGAAAGTGGTAATTGACTCCTCTGCCTTTTCGGTTTTAAGAAGAATGCTAGCCCAGAAAAAGGCTGGTGTGCAATACCGTAGTATGTTTGTTGAGTTTTCAAAAAACCAACCAAAGGTGTCACCTAAGAAGCAAAAGAAAATCACAAAAGAGCAAAACAAGCTACATTTTCTTGTGAAAGTAGAAAATATAAGGTTAAGAAATACCGGTATCTGACCAGGAGTTATAGGTTAGTGAGCTTCCTCCCCATGGAGTTTGTCTCTCTCTCTTTGGGAGACTATAAGCTTGCTGAAGGTTCATTTTGAGAAGCATTTATTATTCCCCATTCACCCACTCAAGCACATACTGTCACTTAGGCAGAATCATCTACCACTACAGATATGAAGGCTTATCACCCCCCTATTTCTACAATCTAAGACATAAGAGCAAGCTTTGTTTATAGTTCAATATTTCTTGCAGTCATTGCAACACCAAGCTGCTCTGTAAGTTGCTGAAATGGTGCTCGGTACTTTATCTTTGGAATTTATTAGTTTATTATATATATATATATATATATATATAATTATATATAAATGTATATACATGCATAGACAGAAAGACAGATAGAGAGACAAATAGATGGATAGATAAAAAGATAGATGGTCAGATAGAAACGAAACGAAATAAAACGAAATGTTATTATGCCAGCGTAATGAGATAAACAAATATGATTTTTTTTTAACCACTCAGTCCTGGGGAAAAAGAATTTTAAAAATTCACAGCAAATCAAGGCATATAAATATGAGGAACACAAAAACAAACAAACAATATAAAAAGTAAACAACAGTATAGATAGAGATAGATAGACAGATTCTCTCTCTCTCTCTCTCTCTCTCTCTCTCTCTCTCTCTCTCTGCGTGCGTGCGTGCGTGCGTGCATGCGTGCGTGCGCGCGCGCGCGTGTGTATATGTGTGTGCGTGTGTACGTACGCGCGCGCGCGCGCGAGCGCGCGCGACGGCAATCAAAACAAACACTTTATGTTCTTGATGGTAACCAGCAGTGTTAGTGATTAAAGAGAGGCTTTGAAGTCCACCAACCCCTACCCCGCCTCTCCATCTCTCCACCGATCCTTCACCCCATTGAATGAGAATAATCATCTCAACACAGACGATGTCGTGGGATGTTTGCAGCAGCGGACAGTAATAAGCTTCACATTGAGCATCCTTTCAAGTGTTTTAATTGTCTTAACTGGCTTATTATGTCATCTAAACCCCCCTGTTGGTAAGAAACTGGAAGTGAAAAAAAAAAAAAAAAAACAAAAAAAAAAAAAAAATGAGTTTACCCGTCTTTTTCTTGTGCACATACACGCACGAACGCAAACACATACATTACACAAGGTCGCACACACATACCAACACGCACACACACGCGCACACACACATTTTCTCTCTCTCTATCTCTCTCTCTCTCTCTCCTCTCTCTCTCTCTCTCTCTCTCTCTCTCTCTCTCTCTCTGTCTTTTTTTTTTTTCTCTCATACGGTTCTGCTCGAATGACTTGATTTATTATCCATATGACATCCTCTCCTACCCGTGGCGACTGGGCTATCATTATGCACTCCCCCTCCCCCTCCATTTGTGTTTTATTTTCTATTTGTCTTGTCTGTCTCTCTCTCTCTCTCTCTCTCTCTCTCTCTCTCTCTCTCTCTCTCTCTCTCTCTCTCTCTCTCTCTCTCTCTCTCTCTAACGATGGTTCTTGCGTTTTTGGACCAAACGTTTTGTCAGATCACATGGAAAAGACACGGCATTTAGTATACTTGCTGTGGTATTGGTATCATGAACGGGTCTGGGTCTACTTTTTGTTCAGCTTCTGAATGAGAACCAGCTGTCCCAAACAACAAAGCAAGCAAAAACAAACAAACAAACAAACAAACAAAACAAACAAACTTGCTATGGTATTGGTATCATGAACGGGTCTGGATCTACTTTTTGTTCAGCTTCTGAATGAGAACCAGCTGTTCCAAACAAACAAACAAACAAACAAACAAAAAACAACAAAAAACAAACAATCCAAAACAAAGAAAAAAGCAAGCAAGCAAACAAACAATCATCAAACAAACAAGTATCACCACCACTAGATCACGGTGGTAAATACATTCAGCACAAAAGAACATTAAATCCGACATAGAAAAACGAGTATAACCATCTCTTCTCTTTCCATTTCCACCCCTCCCTCCCCCCCCCCCCCCCCCCCCCCCACCCACCCACACACCTTTCATTTTCTGTCCCCCCTTCTCCTCCTCATACACATATTATGTAAACACACCCCACCTCCAACACACTACAGTTCACCCGTTTCCTTCAACTCCTGGCCTTCCACAAAGAGAACCAGCAGACTGCAAACTCTGCTTGATGTGTATAACGAGTGAAAAGATAAGAATAATGGCGACACAGGGACTTGTTAAAATCTGAAGAGTTATGGAAAGAATCCTGTATTTGGCATTCATGGCGTGCGCCCTTCTCTTCTTTTTCTTCTTCTTCTTGTTCTTCTTCTTCATCTTGTTGTTGTTGTTGTTATTGTTGTTGTTGTTGTTGTTGTCGTCGTCGTCGTTGTTGTTGTTGTTGTTGTTCTTCTTTGTCTCCCTGATGAGTCCGATCCAGCGGACGAAAGGCCTCGGAGCAGGCGAAACACATATAGATCTGTCCTTGGGAGGGATTGTGATAGTTTCCTCATGCAGCTAGTGAAGGGGTTTTCATATTTATGATATACATTTTCCCATTTATTTCATTTTCAACAAATTTTTTTTTCCCTCTCAATTTCTAATCTTTGCCAAATCATTACTATAATGATGGAAGAATTGTTAACCTTTTTCCCCACTACTTATTGTTCAGCATTATACTGTTTGGTCAATCAGTGGGTGATTGCATCTCTTACGAGATCCAAGGAAAGGTTGTTCTGCACAATTCTTAGCCGCTGACAATGCTGGGTTTTGAACAGCAGAGCTGACCACTCAGACTGTTCGTATCTTTTGATCTCCCTTGCATCCTTAAATGGATCCTCAAGCATAGGCTCAAAGATTGTCCCTTACATTTTATACTGTTTGCGTAATGTTTTTAGTTTTTTCAACAACTTTTTTCCTCTCCAAACTTTCGTTTTGTTTAATTCTACTTACCTTTCGCTGGCTGCTTTGGGGGGGTGCTGTTGCATTCTTTTTCGAACCCTTGGCGGTCGGAACACCACAGAATTATGGACTGTGGTGTGTTTCTATCTGACGCCAAGAGCACAGGAGGGATTGCGATATAGTTTCTGTCTTGGGGAGGGATTGTGATAGTTTTCCTCATGCAGCTAGTGAAGGGGTTTTCATATTATGATATACATTTTTCCATTTATTTCATTTTTTCAAAATTTTTTTTTTCCCTCTCAATTTCTAATCTTTGCCAAATCATTACTATAATGATGGAAGAATTGTTAACCTGCACTTGTTTTGCAGAATTCTATATCCCAGGTCACCAACATCTGAAATATGCAGAATTCTATTTGCCAGAGCACCAACATCTGTAATACGCAGAATTCTATTTCCCACAGCACCAAAATCTGACCAGGAAAAGAAAAACCCACACACACACACACACACACACACACCTCACACTCACACATGCAGATACACATATATGCAGTCATGGACATGTGCGCGTACACACACACACACACACACACACTCGCACGCACGCACGCACACACGCACACCCAACACACACACACACACACACACCACACACACACACACACACACACACACATTGGCGTGTCTGTCGATCTATATATTTGGGCTCTAAAACCTATTCATAATTCATCGTCATAATTCATCGTCAACCTGAACTGCCTTTCATCAGCTTCAGCTCACAGAGTAATACTTCACTGTAACCTATACGGCCTAAGTGATTTGCCCTTAACTCCCTTAGTTTCGTCCATGAACGATGGTGCTTGTGTGTTTCTGGACCAACGCTTTGTCAGACCACGTGGGGAACGACTCGGTACTTAATAAACCTGCTGTGGTAGTGGTATCATGACCGGGTCTGGATCTCCATTGTGTTCAGCTTCTGATTGAGCACTGGCTGGCCCAAACAAACAAACAAGCAAAGAAGGAAAGAAAGAAAGAAAGAAAAAAACAAGCAAGCAAACAACGAACAAGCAAACGAACAAACAACCAAACATCAGCACCAGTGGATCTCAGTGGTGAAATACATTCAGCATGACAGACAAAAGAAATTCAGAACAGAGAAACAAGCTTAGCGATCTCTTCTCTGTCTTTTACCTCCCCTCCCCTTCTTTACCTTCATCCCCTTCCCACTCATTCGTTTTCTCTCTCCCCCGCCATCCCTTCTTCACACAGATATAATGCGAACACACCCCCCACTCCAACATGCTACATGCCGCCCAGTTTCCTTCAAAACCCCTGTCTTCCACAGAGAGAACCACCAGACTGCAAGATCTGCTTATGTTTATTCCTGAGCGTAAAGATACGAATAATGGTGACACGGCCACTCGTTCGTTCAAGTCTGAGAGAGTTGTGGGCAGAATTATCTCCCATTATTGGTATTCACGGCGCGTGCACTGTTCTTCTTCTTGTTTATTATTTATCTCTCTGTTTTGTTTCTGTGCTGCTTATCCTGGTTTTGCTTTTCATGCTTGGCCTTTGATGTGATTCTTTGAGGGCCAACTTGGCTCAAGAAATTGGTGGGCTTTCTTTCGTATCTGGCGATCTATTTTTGTCAAAAAGCATCGCGCGTGTTCACACCAGGGAATCTGGCCAGTCTCCCTCATCTTCTCCACACCACACCCCCCTCCTTTTTTCTGACAAAAATACAATTAGGAAGAGAAATGGGATCAGTGCGTGTTCATGACTGGTAAGAGAGAGAGAGAGAGAGAGAGAGAG
>JADBJO010003811.1:197500-202500 GCA_016801955.1 Conus betulinus
AAAACAAAAAAGAGAAAGAGTGTGCCATCAGACCAGTTCTTCACGTAGTTGATGGGTATCCTGCAGTGGTCAGAACTGGAGAGATGGGTGGAAGGCGCCTTCCCACCCATAATATTCTCACTCCCTTCCTCCCCATTTCTTTTGTCCCCTATTAATGCGGAATAATAAGTCTCAATATCACCAATGTTTATAAAACTGAAAAATAAAGGCGTACGCGCGCGCGCGAGCGCGCGCGCGCGCGCGCGTGTGTGTCTATGTGTGTGTGTGTGTGTGTGTGGTGCGTGCGTGCGTGCGTGCTTGCGTGTGCCGGCGCGCGCGCGCGCGCGCGCGTATGTGTGTGTGTGTGTGTGTGTGTGTGTGTGGTGTGTGCGCGCACTCACGCACGCACGAGTATTTACTCACTTATTTTGTAATGTTCAACTTGGAGATCCCATACTGGGTAATGAAAAAGAGAGCACTTGTTCTTCCAAAGCACACGCATACACGCACGCGCGCGCGAGCACAAAAACACACACACACACACACACACACACACACACACACACACACACACACACACACACACACACACACATACACACCACCACCACCACCACCACCACCACCACCACCACCACCGTCACCATTACCACCACGACTACTGTCAACAAGAACCGCATGCACACAGGCACAGGCAGACAGACAGACAGACAGACAGACAGACAGACAGACAGACAGACAGACAGACAGATAGACCCACACACACACATATACACGCTCTCTCTCTCTCTCTCTCTCTCTCTCTCTCTCTCTCTCTCTCACACATACCACCACCACCACCACCACCAACACCACCACACAACAAGAACGACGGCATCATCAACAACCGAACAACAACAACAGCAACATTTAACACAGGCAAACGCGCATCCCTTTATATTTCTGGGTTCTAAAGCCTATCAGTGATTCATCGTCTAACTAAACTGCATTTCATCAGAAAAAAGCAGCTAGCAGACTAGTTCTTATTCGTGGACCTATACTGCCATGGGAAGAGGGGGTGGAGAGAGGCGGGAATGCAAGAGATCCCTTTGTCTCACTGACGAGCGATGTTTCCACGTTTCCTTGATTACACGCTTTGTGACACAACATGAACATGAGAAAATAACCAGTGAATCTCTGCATCAGCAATGCTATCCTAGCCGACACCCGTGACTGAAATTGCCATTTGTTCAGCATCTGAAGACGTCCAGATTGTCCTAAACACAAAAGCCACTGGCTGACCTCAGCTGGTGAGGCATGTTTTGCCTGACTGACCATCATTACGCTGAACATCATTACAGAAAAAAAGAAAACGATATGAACGATGTTGTTTGTTTCTTCCCTCCACCCATTTCATTCATACTGCAGCTCCCCTGTGCACACGTTCATGCGTGTTCTCCTTCGCCCGTTCCCTATCCATACAGGCCTCTGAAGACACACCCCTATCTCCACCAGGCCACAATCCACCCCTTTCCGCCTCATTAAAAAAAAAAAAAAAAGAAAAAAAAAATCGGATGCATGGTGGGCGACATATGCCCTTCTGAAAATTGGTGGAGGAGAGTCATCCTGTGTTACTGACATTCACGGAGCTTGTTTATTATCATTATTATCATTATCGTTGTTATTATATTCTTATAACTATTATTATCATTATTATATTAACATCATTTTTATTATTATCTTTATCATATATTATTATTATTACTACTATTATTATTGTTGTTGTCGTTGTTATTTTTTTTATAATAAAAGTAATCATGATAATAATAACAAAATAACAATGATTATTATTATCATGATTATTAATATTCTTCTTGTTGTTGCTGTTGTTGTTGTTGCTAAGACGGCGCCACTGCTTTTCCTTTCTCTTTCTGTCACACTCTGCATCCTACCACATGCCCGGCACCGGCAATCCAAAAGGAGCAGTCAGTGTCAAGCCGTCATGAGGCAACCCACCAGAGGAGACACTGCACTGCTGCCGAGTCAATTCGTTGGTGTTCACTGGCGCCTGTTCTGATCCAACATACGTAGGACGCCACCTACCAAAACCCCTGACCGATGACAATCATCGCTTAGTCGCGTCGCGAGCGTAAGCGTATTCTTCTTCCAGAGGGCGCCACCACATCCGTCGATCGACAACCCCCATCAATTTGCCAGCACAGGTGTTTTCCAGCAAAACCAAACCAAGGGTGAAGATGTCGAGAGGTAATACAAACAGAGATCAACATAAGAGCAGGGTATGAAGGGCCCACTAAATTTAAGACATTTTCATGCTGATCTATGAGGATGACGAAACTGATGCTACATCTTTCCATTCTGGTCTGAGACGGCATGACAGGCCTGTACTCTACACTTCCTGTCATAGCATATCCCAGTGTCACCAGGCCTGAGAGATACACACACCTGCAGCGTTGGTCAGTAAATTTGAACAAAACTCAGAGACGCATTCATTAAGTGGATGAAACTCGACAGTGTGGTCTCAGGCTTCCCAATGGAGTTCACAGCAAACTCCAGTCTGGATGGGAGCCGGCCGGGGCAGAAACGCTTCCCAAAATAGAGGGCTCTGATTAGAATAAAGCCCACGCACGATGAGAATCCCGCGCTAACCACTTCGCAACGACGGCTGGTGCACTTGCTGCTTGGCCTTGATGTAATTCGTGGATAGCGTGTTTGGCTCCTAGGAGTGGGGGACCCATTGTTCATATCTGAGGAGCATTTCTGTCAGAAAGCATTACATCGACTGTGAGTTTTTTCCCCTAGAAAACCTCGCAGCTATCCTTATCGCCCCCCCCCCCCCTTTTTTTTTTTTTTTGCCGACAGAAATAGAATAAGGAAAAGTAATGTGGACAATGATTACTCGTACTCGTGAGATCGGCAGAGAGAGAGAGAGAGAGAGAGAGAGAGAGAGAGAGAGAGAGAGAGACGAACTGTTACAGCAAGAGACCGAAAGCCGAAGATAAACTCTCTCTCTCTCTCTCTCTCTCTCTCTCTCTCTCTCTCTCTCTCTCTCCTCTCTCTCTCTCTCTCTCTCATGTCGATCATGAGCAATCGCTGTCCACCAGATTGCTTTTACTTCCTTTATTTTGTGATAAAAAAATTGTTTATCAGCTGTCTTTTCATGGGAGCACACATACACATACACACGCGCGCGCGCGCGCGCACACACACACACACACACACACACGCACACACGCACACACACACACGACCTTTCTTGCGTTAAGAGTGGGGGAAGAGTGTAGGTAGCTTGCCCTCAATTCTCTTGTGTCTCAGCCACTAACGATGCTCCATGTTTTCTAGATCAAAAGCATTGGTGTGACCGCATGGAAGATGAACGGCATTCAGAGAGCCTGTGTTCTGACACTGCCATCCCTGGCTAACACCCGTGACCAGCCATGGAAGAGGAACGGCATTCAGAGAGCTTGTGTTCTGGCACTGCTATCCCTGGCCAACACCCGTGACCACATGTGCTCTTTGTTCATGGTCTGAACAAACTCAGACTCTCCCAAACACAAGCCGCCTTTGCTCTCAGCTGCTGAGGCATATTCTGCATCATAGTCAGTGTCCAGAAATTACTTTTGTTCTGTAACTCAACGTGCAGTGTACGAATGACGGCTTATGTAACTTAATATTTGTTGATATGATCTGATTGATTCAGCCGCGATTTTTGGTGCTTTCTGCAATATCAGCACTATTCCGTGCCGTTAAATGATATTTTACTTCACATATTGTATTAGTCATATAGTGGGCATCGGTTAAGCGCACGAAAAAAACAACCTTAAGTCAACGCCTGATTGATGTGACTCGTCAATGTATACACTAAACGTTCTGATCATGTGTGCCATCCAGACATGGCTTGGGATTGGTGTGTTGTGTCACTATCTGTGCATTAATTCTAACTGGACAGCAAGAACTAAAAATGATATCTACTCGCTGGCAACCTTGACCCTGTAACTCACTTTGTTTTTGTCATTTTCCCCGTGCAAAAAATGCTCAGGAAACGAACGCTAATTGAAGCTTCGCCCTGCTTTCTGTGCTTTGCAGAAGGGAACTAATCAGCCGAACAAAACCGAGAGGGATCTGTCTCAATCTTTTAGGATATGAAACGTGCGGTAGACTGATATTTCAAATGCGAAAATGCTGCACATTTTCTTTGTTTCATTCAAACAACAAAATTACATATTGCGCACAAAATCAGGTACGAAAAACTTTGACACTCCTTGAAACCAGTTCAATTTCGATTTAGAGCCTGGTTCCAGTTTGTACTGGCTGGGTCAGTTAGTGCCACAACAATCGGGAAATGTAGGGTATGGTGGTATAAGACTGAAGGATGGAAAATCATACCCAAGATACAGAGGAAGTAAGGATCAGTATCTTTGCTTTTTGCTAGTTGGAGTTCTTTCGCGTGTCTACCTCTTCCTGTTATTCTGACTGGCTCCGTATCTGCTTCCTGTTTACGGGCCAGTACTCTCTTCACCACACTTGACAGGTGATTGCATCAGACGGTCAGGCTTGAAGCACGCACCTGTTGGGTTGTATGTGGAGCCGAGGCTCTGTACAGGTGGAAGGCTGCTTCTGCTGAACCGAGGACAATACACTAACAGCCCTGAGAGGAGACCTGGCCAACTGCACAATTCTTCTGCCCGGGAAGAAAGATGAGTAGCTTGCAGTGAGTGGAACGTGACTGCGATGAAGGCGATTAGTGACAAAGCGAGAAGTACCTGCTCTCTCTCCCACTGCATCTTCGGTCAAACTAAGATGTGTTTGTTTTCTGACCAGTGCAGATATCTGGTCGGACAGAGCACTACGTGTCTGACAGGCTGACAGGGGTGAAACAATTCTGATGAAATGTGAGCACTGTTTATTTTTCTTCTTACAACAATGTAAACACAAGCTGTTTTCCGCCATTCCCATTCTTTGTTGTTGTTGTTGTTGTTGTTGTTGTTGTTGTCTGATGTTGCTCCCATGGGCCCTTTAGGAAT
>JADBJO010003811.1:207500-210000 GCA_016801955.1 Conus betulinus
TGACATTTTTTTTATCCTGTTTTTTCTGATTGTCTGCCCCCGCCACCCTCCACCTCCCCAACCTATTTCTGCACTCTCTTTCACTCTCCCTGTTTCTATTCCACCTCTGTCTGCCGCTCTCTCTCTCTGTCTGTCTGCTCTCTCTCTCTCTCTCTCTCTCTCTCTCTCTCTCTCTCTCTCTGAAAAGGGCGAACAAAAAGCAAATACACTCAGGCACTGTGGAGCTTTTGACGCAATTAGTCTGTCATAACGATATTGACCCGGGTTGCGTCCCCTTATGTCCCATTTCCCCAATCCGTCCATTGCTCAAAATAAGAGGAGGACCCCGGCATGGCCCCCTGTGGTGGGCTGGGCCATACACATCTTGTATGGCAGCACACTGGCTTCATAAGCCGATAAACATGTTTGCCCAGGAAAACAGCCATGATCATTCGAGAGACAATGGGGTTAAGCTTTTATCCTTGAGAATCACAGCTGTCCTCTCTAGGATAATAGCTTTCCCCCTTTTTTCCGTAGGCATTTACGACAATTCTACCCTAAATTTGCCGGGAAAACACTTATCCTTAACAACAACAACAAAAATGGGAAACCATCTTTGATCGACATGAAATAACTTTGTGGTCCTCGTGATAGTAACAGTCTCCCCCTCTTATCGCTACTACACCAGTGATACTAGTACGCACGCTTTTGCCTCATTAAACAACGATCGTAGCTGTTTTCCGTCCTAACGACGTTTTCCTCAGAAAGGCGAGAGTAACAGTTATCAAGCTGAGTGAAATAGGGAAAACAATTGCGAACTGAGAAACCAGTTATTGTCATCAGGCAAAACAGTGAAAATGGTAGTGATCCCTAACAAAACAGTTGTGATCCTCCAGATAATAACAGTCCTCCCTCTTTTTTGCGATTTTCCCTAGAGAATCATACATGTTTTCCTAACAAAAGCTATTACTGTCTTTAGATGCTACAGTGCTGCAAGCTTGACTTCATTGTCATGCAGCGGAGGGCTGTACGTTTCTCTCTTGAGAGTCTGCCTGGATTCGCTCTGTTTTCTGTGCTGATTGTACAAGAGATTGTACAAGTAGTCTGGGCTAGTACAACACCACAAAAGGGAAAATCAGGACTCCAAAAGCACCCTGCAACATTCTTCACGGCAGGAGGTAGCAAATCATGGCAAGAACAACAGTGCCACTCGGAACATGCAGGCAGAGTCTGCTGGACGGGGCAGATGACTGGGAGTGCACTGCAGACCTCCCAGAATGGAAGAGTCACCCAGAGATCATCAGCAAGAGTGGCATGAGACCAGACATAGTAGTCCACTCTCAGTCAACCAAGCAGCTGATCATGATCGTGATCACGGTGCCATATGAGAACAGAATGGAGGCAGCTCAAATCTACAAGACTGAAAAGTATGCCGATCTGGCAAACAGCCTGAGAAGAGAAGGCTATCAGGTCAAAGTCCTCACTGCAGAAACTGGAGCTAGGGGGTTTGTAGGAACGTCTGCATACAGCCTCATGAAACAGCTCTAAGTTGCAGGGAGGGAAAAAAACCCAGAGCACTGAAAGCAATGGCAGAAGCAGCAGCAGAGAGGTGTTTCAAGCTGGATCTGGTCAAGAGGAAGGAACAAAAGTGAACTTCATAAGGCTTAACTTTTCCCTACAAATATCAGGTGTCCCAGTGGCTTAGTGGTTAGTGCGCGAGTCATTAAGTGGAAAATGAGCATGTCCAGAGGGGCATGGGTTCGAATCCCAGCCATGGCTCATCCCAAGATAGGAAAAAAGGGGGCAGCAGAGGGACATCCGGAGTCATGAACCGGGTGTGGCCCAACCCCTCTAGAGTGTCAGGAGATAAGGGCCGAAACACTTGTTTGAAGGGGGCTTCTTTTCTGAGGACTTTCTGCTGCCACGCTCTTCACGAGTTTTCTTTCTACTGCTGCGTTCTTGTGCTGCTGATGCTGGCTCCATTGATGCTAAACTCTACGTCTTGTTTTAGAGCCCTCCGTGTGTGTGTGTGTGTGTGTGTGTGTGTGTGGCCTGAGTTTGCACGCATGGAGATATTCATATAATACGCATGTGTTTGTGCAGCACGCATACTTTAAACATTTTTAGATGTGTGTGTGTGTGTGTGTGTTATACGCGTATGTGGTGTGTAAGCAATACCTGCACAGATAAGTACGCAGATACTCATCCTCCCCATCCACCAGTACACACACACACACACACACACACACACAACGCACACACACACACACACACACACAACACAACACAACATAACCCACACACACAACACAACACAACACACGACACACACACAACACACAACACACACACGCGCGAGCGCGCGCGCGCGCGCGCGCGCGCACACACACACACACACACACACACACACACACACAGAGAATGCTGTGTGTGCATGCCAGCATGTATACGTGTGTTTTGTGCACGGATCTCCAGCTCTCCTCATCCACTCTTCACTGTTTCCTGTCAGATCCTAATATGA
>JADBJO010003811.1:220000-226936 GCA_016801955.1 Conus betulinus
ATCCTGTAGCCCTGCTGCATAGCCTTGCTGCTTTTTACGCCACTCTCTCTCTCTCTCTGTCTCTCTCTGTCTCTCTCTCTCTCTCTCTCTCTCTCTCTCTCTCTCTCTCTCTCTCTCTCTCTCTCTCTCTCTCTCTCAAATGAATAATAGAAGCTGAAATCGAACCTTATACATGTGGTGCTGAAAAATGGAAGACCTCATGCGACGTTTTTATTTCAAGCGAAAGTTCATTAGCCTGAAATGGCAGACAGACATCTTCGAGTGGAAAAGAATGCTTAATACTTTACAACAATCAAGAATAAAAAAAAACAAAAACAAGACAAGAAAACTAAACTAGACAAAGAAACAATTAAAGAAACACCTGAATCTTCTGTAATGAAAGCTTTCTTGAGCTTCGTGCGTTTTGAGCTTCTATATGTTTTGATCTTATGTATGTTTTTAAACCTCTAAGCATCTTTTTAGCGATGACAGTTTCTGAGCTGTATATATTTTGAACTGTGTTCTGATTTTCATCTGTGTACATTGGGGCTGTTTTAGAATTTTAAACTATGAATGTAAGTGTAAGGGGGTTTCTTCCCGTCTTTCCACACTTAGACTCTATTATCGTTTTGAATTAATTTATTTATGATTATGTTCAATTGCACACTGTGCATCTTTTACAGCTGAATACGGTACTGAACTGTGTACGTTTGGAGAGCTCTGTACGTTTTTCACATTATTTCAGGAATGCATGCTTTTGATTCAGGTACGTTTTTTTTTTAAACTGATGTGCCTTACCTGAGAAAAGTTTGGAAACGTTAGAGCGTTGTATGCTTTTGAACCGCATCCGTTTCTGAGTTGTGAATCTGAACGTTTAGGACTTTCAAGCTGTTCATAAGCTTTGTACACTTTTTAAAAAACTAGTGGTTCGCTTTTGAGTTATGTTCATTAACAGAAGCACTCAATTTATCAATTCTTTTTCAATGGGGGATTTTTTTTACGGAGTATCTTCAAAAGGCGCCAAATGATCTTGTGCTAAAAGCGACACTAATTGCTATCATTACCCGCCCTTTCAGCTGTGAAGCGCGAACGCTGCTGGCTGGAATAACCTGAAGATGGAGCGGTCTAGACCGCCTCGTAAAGTGTTTGGGATGTCATAACGGCTGGGAATGTGAACGAGGTTTCAAAGGTCACAGGGTAAAAAAAAAAAAAAGAAAAGCACAGCAGAGATCTGTTTAAGAGTGGCCTTGTCTTGGTGAGCAGACTGGGTCTGTATTTACACTTTTAGTTTTCAGCAGATCAGTCTTAAGATGACTGACGGTTGCCATACATGATTAGACGAATATGCTATATACCCCCCCCCTCCTCCCCCCCACCGACGTCCCTCTCCACCACACCACCACACCACCACCAACACGGTGCTGTTTTCCCAGCAAGAAAGGGGTTGGAAGTTGAGACAGGGACACAAATAATCAGCTTTCGTTCTGCAACAGCACGCTATGTACCCTTGATTTTGTGGTTGTTGTTGTTGGTTTGGTGTGGACCTACAATATGACAGTCTAAGAGTGGATTTTAGCTGATTTGTTATCCCCATCTGTCTTATCTGACGTGGTCTCTGCCAAAAAAAAAACAACAACATTGCAAGTGTTGAACAGTACTAATAACTAGAAAATGAGAAAAAGACCATTCATCAAACAATATTCTCATCACAATAAAACAACTTATTGCATAATCATGATTGACAAACAACACAGCCTACATATTTTTTTTTTTCTCTCTCTAAATCGAAAAGCTTCTGCCACAAACTTAGCAAACGAGTTTTACAATGTCTACATTTCAGAGGATGAAATACCAAAGAGGTTTTGAGTTTGACGCAAAAAGGACTTAAAGGCAGAACAACCATTTCTAAATGTATTATATTCTGGGCATCTAAAAACGAAGTGTTCCCTCGTCTTCAATTTCTTTTGAGGGAGGGAGAGAGAGAGAGAGAGAGAGAGAGAGAGAGAGAGAGAGAGAGAGAGAGAGAGAGAGAGAGAGAGAGAGAGAGTAGTATGAATGTTTTTAAAAACAGATGCTAGCAATTTGAAATCGTGAAAGATGTAACAAGTTCAGAAAAGACGATATTTTGAAAGTGATAACGTCATGAGAGAGAGAGAGAGAGAGAGAGAGAGAGAGAGAGAGAGAGAGAGAGAGAGAGAGAGAGAGAGACGAGAGAGAGAGAGAGAGAGAGAGTTTATGTTGAAAGCGGTGTGCTGCCAATATATACCCCTTAGTCTAGAAAGGTGTCTGCTTTTAGGAAACCTTTTCTCAGCTGCCTTTGGACAACTTCCAGACCCTTAGGCACACACTCTCACGACGGCAGTGTTGTTGAATTGATGCTGTCGACGATGTTCACTTCGTGAGGCATTTGTTTCCTCCGTCGAAAAACTGCAGTGGTGCTGCGTAGCTATGTTGCTTTTTACACAAGTCTGTCTGTCTGTCTGTCTGTCTGTCTGTCTGACATTAGCAACTGAGAAAAAACCGACCCCAAGGAAAGTGTGTGTGTGTGTGTGTGTTGTGTGTGTGTGTGTGTGTGTGTGTGTGTGTGGTGTGTGTGTGTGTGTGTGTGGTGTGTGTGTGTGTGTGTGTGTGTGTGTGCACGCGCGCGCGCGCCCGCGTGTGCGTGTATGTATGTGTGTGCGTGTGTGCGCCGCGCGTGCGTGCACAGGTCGGCATGCGTGCGCGCTTTGTGTGTGTGTGTGTGTGTGTGTGGTGTGTGTGGTGTGTGTGTGTGTGTGGGTGTGTGTGTGTGTGTGTGCTTGCATGTGTGTGTGCTTGCGTGTGTGTGTGCTTGCGAGTGTGTGTGTGTGTGTGTGTGTGTGTGTGTGTGTGTGTGTGTGTGTGGGTGTGTGTGCGTGCGTGCATGGCGACGTGTGTGTGTGTGTGTGTGTGTGTGTGTGTGGGTGTGTGTGTGGGTGTGTGTGTGTGCACGCGCGCGCGAGCGCGCCCGCCTGTGATATGATTGGCTGACAGCGGATTTGGTTGACATGCGAGTTCTTTGTATCTTATCTGAAGGATGTTTCTCTGGGGGAAAAAAGGACAGCACGTGTGCTCCCGGGGATATTCCACTGGCAGTGATTGGCTGGATCCTTTCTCTCTCTCTGTCTCTCTCTGTCTCTCTGTCTCTCTGTCTGTCTGTCTCTCTCTCTCTCTCTCTCTCTCTCTCTCTCTCTCTCTCTCTCTCTCTCCCTCTCTCTCTCTCTCTATCTCAGCAGTCCTTTTTTGCTCCTCCTGCCTGCCCCTCTCCCTCCCCTTTCACTTGAACCCCCCCCCCCCCCCCCCAGATTTTCTTTTGCTCTCCCTGTCTGTCTCTCTGCCCAACTTCCTTCTCACCCTCCCTCGCCCCTTAGCAGAGATGTCTTCAAGGTCTTTCTGTTGTTTTCAACCTTATCTTTATATCCTCTCTTTACACCGGTTCTTACAATGTTTTAAGGTAAATAACCTGCGGCAGCCCCGAACGAGGGGCATGTTTGTTTGGTTAAAGGTGGATGTAATGTTTGGTGAAGTGTGTTCATGGAATTGATGTCGGGGAAAAAAAAACTTAACAGCATGAGTCCTTTTTTTTCTTCTTATATATATATATATGTTACTTAACTTAAGTTCGTTACGAGGAAAAGAATATTCAGAGAAATAAACAAATGCATGTATGTATGTATGTGTGTATGTGTGTATGCATGTATGTATGTATGTATGTATGCACAACGCACAGGAAACAACTGGGCCTCTACAGATGTGACCGAGAACGTCCACGTGACGCTGCAAGGGGAAGATACTCCGATGTATGGAAAAGATGAGCCATACCAGTATCGTGGATTTCAAACAAATCTGACTGGCCAAACGCATCTCCTTCCTGATCTCTGTTCTGAACAGTGATGACCAACATGTCAGAATGGTAGCGCGCAACAGTTTCCATCTCCACATGGAAAAAAGAAAAGTGCCTCACGCAGATCCAGACGACAGCAATTTTGGAGGATATGCCACAGACTCCGAAGGGAAGTTAAGGAAAGGCAGTAAGGTCAAACTGGTCACGCTTCCTTCGTTGAGCTCCATGAGCTGTGTGTGCGGCTGGATCTAAGGCTGGAATTCGATGAAAACAGCGACAGTTTCGGGAGTAGTACTCCCAGCTTCTGAGGATGGGAGTAGTTCAAATGCGCTACAGTAATTCTAAACAATTGTACAGCGCAATCAAAAGAATGCAAATGGACAAGGATACGCACCATTTTCAGCAGCTGCAACAACAAGGGAGAATCATCCGGGTTGCAATTCCGGATGCGGCAATGACCCACTCCATAGGACACCTCACCAACACCAACGTCAATGACCAAATAACCAGGTTCATCAGCAAGGGACGTCTACAGCTGCTGGAGACCAATGCAGTGAAACAACATCTACTATCCTGATACTTACCGGAGAGAGTGTGCTTTGTGCGGGTTTCGTTCTGACACAACAAACTTCCCATGCCTTGAATGGATGTCGTCAACTGAGGGGGCTCTACACACAAAGACACGACAGATGCGTTGAGATCATCAGAAAGGAGCTACAGAAATGCATTGCGACGGATTTTGTGGATGTTTTTTCAAAATAGGCCTGTCTCTATAAACGGTGTTGAAGATCTACCAAGGCTGAAACCTGATCTATGCTTCATCGACCATCGAAACTCGGTGGCATTCGTCATCGAGGTTTCAAACCCATTTGACACATTCATACAAACATGCTATGAGGGCAAATTTCAAAAGTACATGCCTCTTTGCTATGCTCTTAGTGATGCCGGATTTAGCACGAAAGTGGTTGTTCTTGTAATAGGTTCACTAGGCATAGTTCATAAAAGAGTGGTTTCAGGACTTTCATGTTAGGACTGCCCATAACAAAATGTAAACAACTCGCAAAATACTTGAGCATGTCTGTCATGATTGGGTCTAGGCGTGTTTGGTCAAGGCGGCCAGCCGGAGAGAGGAAGGACGTGGGGACAGAGAGAGAAAGGGGGGGGGGGGGGTGGGGGAGAGGGAGAGAGAGAGAGAGCGAGAGAGGAGAGAGAGAGGAGAGAGAGAGAGAGAGAGAGAGAGAGAGAGAGAGAGAGAGAGAGAGAGAGAGAGATGTGAAAGATAACGTTTCTCGATGCGCCTGCAATCTGGACTACTGTGCATTGGTGTTGATTTGACACAAGTTGATGATTAAAGTAATTGATATGTATGCATGCATGTATGTATGGATGTATGTGTGTATGTGTGTATGTATGTATGTATGTATGTATGTATGTATGGTATGTATGTATGTATGTAGTATGTATGTATGCATGTGGGTATGCATGCATGCATGTATGTATGTATGTATGTATGTATGTATGTATGTATGTATGTATGTATGTATGTATGCATGTATGTATGCCTGCATGCATGCATGCATGCATGTATGTATGTATGTATGTATGCACGCATGCATGCATGTATGCATGTATGTATGTATGCATGCATGTATGTATGTATTGCATGCATGCATGCATGCATGTATGTATGTATGTATGTATGTATGTATGTATGCATGCATGTATGCATTGTATGCATGTATGGTTTTATGCTCGTATGTACGCTTGTATGTATGTTTTGTATGTGTCTATGTATGCATGTATGCTATTGTTTTTAATTGTAAACTTTCATTGATATCATTAATCATAGTTGCTGTTTTGTTTTTGATTTTTATCTTAAAGTTGTCATTGTTGTTTCGACATTACGATCATCTTGACTGTCGTCTTGATATTATCTCACGTTGTTGTTGTTGTTGTTGTTGTTGTTTGTTGTTGTTGTTGTTGTGTTATTGTTATTGGTGTTGTATTGCGTTCTTTATTGTTCAGTGCCGTAACCACCAGTCCTTTCCAGGAGTTTTAGCAGCCATATGGGGGAATGATCCAACATGGCCCGCTTCCCCTATCTACTTCTAACCAGATTTATGTTTTTGTGGGCTTCTTGTCTTGGTGCCAGACTGAGTGGGTGTCCCTGGGGAATCACAGACCCTCTGCACATCCCAACACTGACAAACCCTCCCCCTTGCCCCCATCCCTCCTCCCCCCACCCCCACCCACACCCGACAATCCCCCCACCCCCCACCCTTCTTCCTGCTATCTGCTGATCCTTCAGACCTCTTGACAGGAACTCACTACAGGTGATTACCAGATGGCACCAGCCTCCGTGGTGCGGTGGTTAATGTCGATGATTGCCGGCTAGGAGGTTGTGGGTTTGATTCCCATCAGGAGAGCATTTAACTAGGTGAATTTTCTGCCCCAACCGCTCCCATCCAATATTGAGTCTGCTTTGGAAGATGTGAACCACACGATCAAGTTTCATCCCTCAATGGATGCGTTCGCTCATTTTTTTTTTCTGATCAACACTGCATGTATCTGTATCTCTCGAGTCTGGTTTGACACTGTGATATAGCGAAAAAGGAAGCATGGAGTACAAGCCTGTGAATGTTGTGGCTGACCGGATTGGAAACTTCATGGCATCCTCCCTCCTCCTCCTCTCTCTCCTCCTCCTCGATTAGCATTAAAAAGCCCTAAATTCTGTGGGCCCTTCTGGTGACCTCAGTTTCGATTTTCGAGTGCAACCTTGCCGTTGGTTGGGGAGTTTGCGTGTCTCTATGACCCTGAGAGCTATGCTGGCGGGAGGATTCGTTCTCCTGGTAGGGCCACCCAAGCCAGACAGGTCAAAGGGTAGAGACCAGACAAAGAGCACTCAAACTGGCCCTCCAGGTTATGGGGTTTGATTGGGCTAACAACCCGGTCCTAGAAAACAACAAACTTTGTACAGAAACCGCAATTCTCTGAAAACAACATGGTTTGGGAAGACTCCTCTCTAGCAGAGCCCATGACGCGAGCTGGTGAAAGCCTTCAGGAAGCCAGTGCGCCGACAACTCTTCTGACGAAAG
>JADBJO010003812.1:0-5000 GCA_016801955.1 Conus betulinus
AGAGAGAGAAGAGAGAGAGAGAGAGAGAGAGAACAGCGACAAGAACCACACCACCGACAGAGAAAGAGAAACAACAGAGAGCAGAGAGAAAAACAGAGTGACAGATTGCAAGCAGGCACGCAAGGCAAGCCAGCAGGACTGTGTGGTTGACTGAGACAGAGAAAAACAGTAAACAGGAGAGAGAGAGGAAGAGAGAGAGAGAGGGGGCGAGAGGGAGAGAGAGAGAGAGAGAGAGAGAGAGAGAGACCAAGACAGAGAGAAAGAAAGAGTGAGAGGAGAGAGCAGAGAGAGAAAGAGACAGAGGGAGGACAGAGACGAAACAAGAGAGAGGACAGAGACAGAGACAGAGAGATGACGACAGAAAGAGAGAGACAGAGAGAACAGAAAACAGAAAGAGAGAATTTTAAGGACAAAAGAGAGACATATAGAGAGACAGAGACGGGGAGAGACAGAGACAGAGGAAGGACAGAGAGACAGAGAGAGAGACAGAGATAGAGACAGAGAAAGACAGAGAGACCACAGAGAGAAGAGAAGAGAGCAGGGGGATGAGAGAGAGAGAGGAGAGAGAGGAGAGGAGGAGAGAAGAGCGGGGGAGACAGAAAGACAGACGAGACAGGAGGAGACAGATAGAGAGAGAGGGAGAGACATAGCAGGACAGAAAGAGGGACAGGAGGGAGAGATATAGACAGAGAAGAGAGGAGACGAGAGGAGAGAGAGTGAGAGAGAGAGAGAGAGAGAGAGAGATAAACAGAGCCGCAAAGATCGGAGCCGCCACCGATAAGGGAACACAAAACAGAAGAAGAACAGTGACGGACCCCCAAACCAAGAGAAGGCCTGCAAGACAAAGGGGGCAGGCAGAGACAGAGGCAGAGATAGACAGCGGTATAAGGTCGCCGAGTGTCCAGGTCTCCTGGGGGGTGGGATGAGTGAGCCCAAGAGAAAATAAAAACAACAAACCCACTTTTTCTTTCCAGAGACCCTGAACCCCCCTTCCCTTGCGCAGCCACCAATAACGCCACATCTACATTATTTTCCACGCCGCTCCCCACCCCCCCCCCCCCGCCGCGCCCCCACGCACCCCCCACCCCCCCCCCCCAGGCCCCGACCACCCCTCTCCCAAGCTCCCCACGCCGAGTGCCCGGTCTCCCCCTTTTCTCGCCCCTCAGAAAATTAGCTTCCGTTCCGTCCTTTTTTGTTTTTTGGTTTTTTCCTTTTTATTTGGTTTTGTTTTTTTTATAACTTTTCAACATCACTTCAGCGCCTCCATTACTAATCTCTCTACCACCACAACCACCACCACCATCACCCACCCCCCTCTCTAACCCCACGCTGTCACCGCCCAAGCACCTCCCTTCTCTTTTCCCCGTGCCCCCCCCCCTCACATTCTTCCTTCCTTTTTTGTTTTGTTTTTCTTTTTTTTTTTTCGTTTTTTTTTTTTTTTTTTTTTTTTTTTGGGGTTTTTTTTTTTTTTTGTTCTCATCACTTTCTACTTTCTTCAATTTCTTTTTTTTCTTCAAACTTCACGTCCTCTTCTTTCACCTCAAACATTCCCCCCCCCTTCTTTCCTTCTCTATTGTCACTCCACTAAGTCTCGCTTTCCCTCCGCTAAACCACCTGCCTGCCCACCACACCAAAACCACCACCACCACCACCACCCTCTCATACCCCATCGGCCTGTCACCGGGTCCATCCCTGCCCAAGCCACCTCTCTCGCTCTTCTCCCCGTGCCCCCCCCTCCACCTCCCCCCCCGCCCCCCCCCCCCCCCCCCCTTCCCCCAGGCGTCTTTATAGACTTTATTGCTTCCAATCTCCTTCCTCCGAGTATCGAGACTCTCTTCCAACCTTGGGAGTTTCCCTCTATGAAACAGAGAGAAAAGCAATGACTACGGGTTTCCCCCTACCCATCACGATAGTTACGTTATTGGGGGGGGGGGGTTTCCCCTTTCTCGTTTTCCCTTTCCTTTCCTTTCTGTTTAGTGGTGGTGTGGTGGTGGTGGGTGGTGGTAGGTATGTGGGGAGGCGTGCAAGTGAACACATGTGGACTAATAACATCAAGAAGATTTCGCATTCAACAGGATCCCCTTTTTTTCGCTTCATTTTGCTTCTCCCTTCCTCCCTCTCGAGATAGAGAGACAGACAGATAACCCAGACAGATAGTTGATATAATAGGCACTACAGCACAACATCTCTGGGGTCCTCAGGTCTAAACCACACACACACACACACAGTGTTGACACACACCGGGGGGTGGGGACACACGGGCAGCGCGCCGCGCGCGCGCGCCACACCACCACACACACACTTGGAACCACACACACACACACACATACACACACCCCTATACCCACTCACTCACGCACTAACGAACCACGCACTAACGAACACACACACACACGCACACACACACACACACACACACACCACACACACACTACACTATCACCTGTCCAACATCCCCAATATGTTATGTGTCCTCTTCTCTCCCGACACACACACACACAACACACACACACACCACACACACACCTAGTCCACACCCAAGAAAACGGTTGACATGTCCGTTATGAAATTCTCTGTTCTTCTTCACTGCATGCTGTTGTTTTTTTCTAAAAAAAAAAAAAATCCCGTAGATTAATGAGGATTCTTCCTCGGTTCAGAGCACTTTTTCCTTTCTGCTGACGGGGAAGTGCTGCTGAACAGCAGGTTAAACCAGATCCTGTAGCGACCCTGTTGAGCTCTTCACCACAACGAAACAGCTGCCGTTTCGCTGGACCGGCTGCGCTCTCCTTTGTGGGAACGCTACCAACCTAACAGATCACTCACCGGAGATGGATTCCTTTCATACCCTTTTTTTTTTCTTCTCTTCTCGCTTGGAACATCCTCCGGTCTTTCTTGCGGATGTCCGGTGCCAATTTGTTTGGGGGTTTGGTGTGTGCTCTGTGCTGTGTCATATCTGCTAGGCGATTCGGTGTCGTAAGCAGCATTCCTACTTGGAGTTTATGGGCGTGTGTTTTTGTTTTTCTTGCGGAAGCAAGAGTTACCCTACTTGTTTGTTGTTTTAAAAAAACTGCTTACTGTTCCCTTCCTCTTTTCCTTTCCTCGTTTTCCCTTTCTATTTACTTTTAAAAGGTTTTAAAGTTTTACGGAGTTTTTGAATGAAGAAGAGTTTCGTCTCTAATGACCCTCTAATTAATGCCCGGGAATCCTTCCTCCTTCTCTCCTATCCTTGTTCTCTCTCCTTTCCTTTCTCGCCTCTCCGGTTCTCTCTTCTATAATGCCTGGAATCCTTCTTCCTTCCAAAGTCCAGGCGCACAAATATTTTCTCCTCTCTCGCCCTCAATTATTCAACAATTCAGTCAAGAGTCATCTGTCACAGTAACAGAGAAGACGACAACACAAAAGGAAGTCCGCCGTCTGACCCAGCCAGGCCATAAAGTAAAGAGATGACGCGGCAATGACCCGGTGATATGAGAGGAGAATTCGGCAGCAGCGATGAACGCTTCTTGCAATATCCTTGCATTCCTCATACAAGACCCACACATTATACCAACTTGGAGGTCCAGACCAAGTAAGGGCAGTCAGTTGGACCCTACGAAGATATGTTGTCCACAGTGAAAAGAAGGAAAATGAGATGGTACATTCCATACCCATTTTGTCTGTCTGTCTGTCCCTGTTTCCCCCCCTTTCCTTATATTCCCATTTCACACACCAACTTCTGTCCTTCCCCTCCATCCATCTCCTTTCCTCCACTTCCCTCTACTTTTCTCACCTTTTTCCGTTCCATATCACCGCAAAACCACCTTTTCCCTTCATATCCACCACAACCCCCTGCATCCCTATCTCTCCACCTCATCTTCCATTTCCATATCGTTCTTTTCACTTATGCTCCACATACCCCACCACCATCCTCCTCTCCCTATCTCACCTTTCCATTCAATCACTACCTTCCTCGACCCATTTCTGTTTCATCATCCCCTTCACCTCTCCCCTCCCCTCTCCCTAGCTCACCTTACCATTTCATATCTATTTTTTCCTCATCCCCCATCCACCCCCGTTACTACCTTACCTTCGACATTCCCTACCCGCGTCACTCTCTCACTCACCCACGGGCCACCCCGACCCCGATCACCTTCTCGCTGCTCTCTCCTTTCCATATAACCCCAGTTTCCTTTACGATCCCTGCTTTCTAGACTTTCCACCCTACCCCTAACCCTCCATCCTCCCCACCATTGTCTGCCCACACACACACCCACACACACACACAGAACGCGCGCGCGCGCGCGCGCGCGCGCGCGCGCGTACCTACCTCATCCATTCCACCTGCCCAGACTTATATCGATTGGCCGATTTCAATGTGGTGCGGATGCTTTTTTCCTTCCCCCACGGATCAAATTACAGAGCAGTGTCCTTTCTGGTGGACACGAGCAGAGACTCATGTTTCAGACAATTTAAGGTTAATTGTGGAGAAGTGTGTCACACAGACAGCTTAGTGGACAAACCTAGCAATAAGGAAAATCTCCCCAGTCGCTAGTGCTGATCGCTTGTATTTCTCTCCTCCGAAGAACCGTTCAAAGCGTAACCGCGGGGATGTACAGTTTATATGCGGATAATGAAAAAAAAATGGCAACTAGACTGAGTTTGAAACTTAACAAAACAGGCTCATTTCGATTCTACGGATTGGCAGCAGTTTTGAAACGCGGAGTAAAACTTTAAACATAGGAAACCAGATATTCCAAAACTATATACAATTACACACTGTTTGTCCTACATATTGACATTTCTTCTTAAGGATCCATTGGTGTTCGTTTCGTCACAAGCTGGTCACAATTCGATTTTTTCCCTTCGTATGCCTCCTTTAGAAACACTTTGTAAATGAAAATGATCAGGTCTGTTTGCTGTTGAGGACGCGTCATCAATGACAAAAATGACAACTATGTCTGCGGGACATCTCCTATTTCTAAACCCCACCCAGCCCCCCACCCCCCTCTTGGAGTACATCA
>JADBJO010003812.1:10000-22500 GCA_016801955.1 Conus betulinus
GTATGCGTGTGTGTGTGTGTGTGTGTGTGTGTGTGTGTGTGTGTGTGTGTGTGTGTGTTGTGTGTGTGTGAAACAGACGATGGCAAGAAAGAAAAAAAAAACGGCATCTGAAATGAAAGTGCGCCAAAGAAAAGGAGGATTGCCACGTGATCGTTTGCTCCACTTGAAGCGCTTTCAAAACATTTTTTTAAGAGGGAGGAGAGCTCTGCATGTCTTCCNGGGAGGACCATAGCGGACCAGACAGAGACAGGAGAGACCGAGAGTACAGAGAAGAGACGACAGACAGAAGGACAGACAGACAGACAGACAGACAGACAGCAGAGACGAGAGAGAGAGAGGGAGAGAGCGAAGCAGGAGAGAGAGAGAGTGAGAGAGAGAGGAGAGAGAAAGAGGAAAGAGAGAGAAAAGCAAAAGAACCAACGAGCCATGGGGCTAAAGTGATACACAAAGGTACCAAAAACCGCGACAGCACCAGCCAAATTAATAAACAGGCGGGTCACACACAACACACACACACACACACAACACACACACACACACACACACACACAACACACAGTACACTACCCCACACACACACAACACCAACCAACAACACACCACCACACACACCCCCGACTACATACACTCCTACTACATTACACTCACAACACCACACACCCACAACAACACCCCCACACACCACCCCACACCACACACCACACAAAAGGCTTCTCTTCTCCTCTCTCTCTCTCGCTTCTCTCTCTCTCTCTCTCTCTCTCTTCCTGTGGATCACGGCTACCTCTGTGGGCACTTACAGCTGGGTTGCAGGGTCTCTTAGCGGGGAGAGAAAAGAAGCGGTACGGCGGCGCGAAACCTCTCCAGGGCCATGAGACCAGGATACCAGAGCAGCTGTAGCCGAGGTCCAGATGCCAGTGGGAAAACCTGCCCGGGGGACACAAGCACACGCACTGTACCTCAAAAGCCGGAGGAGGAGGACTCAGGACGAATCAGATGATCTTTTGTGGGGCCGGAATAGCTCAGTGGTAGAGGCCCGGACTCGTAATCTGAGGGTTGCGGGGTTGGTGTTCGAATTTCCGCCGAGCCCGTTTTGGTACAGGGGGGAGGGGATTTCCCTCCCTCGGAGCTTAAACAGGTTCTGGGACTCCATTTCCCAACAGTCCTTGGAAGGAGACTATAAACGAGTTTCGTGTGTGAACGCACTCTCCTCTGCACACACGTACAAATCCCATCACCCAGCTTTCGGAAGAGAGGCCAGTTTGGCCGTTGTGTTAGGGAGGACCCGGGTTGAACATAGCATGCACCTGCCTCCTGAGGTTGTAGTTATGGCCTGCCGTAATGGCGGGACCAAAAAAAAAACAAAAAAAAAAAAAAAAAAAAAAAAAAAAAAAAACAAGCGGTCATTACACACCACAACTCCATCCCTTTGTGGGGAGATGGTCTCCCTATTGCTGTCTTACCGGGCGAGTCGAGTGTCCGTCGGGAGGTCTAGTTCCGCCTTTGCCGTTACACACACACACACAAGACGAGCAGAAGAAGAAGAAGAGCAGCCGAAGAAGCAGACGCCGAAAGCAGAAGACGATAACAGGGGGGCGGAAGCTGAAGACGGAAGAAGAAGGAAACGAAGAAAAGAAGAAGAAGAAGAAAGAAAAGAAGAAGAAGAAGAAGAAAGAAAGAAAGATGAGAAGACGACGGACGAAGCCGGGAACAACCACAAAGAAGAAGAAAGAAGAAAGAAGAAGAAGAAGATGATGATGATGATGATGATGAGAATTGATTGTATTGATGAGATTCTTTGAAAACTCTTTTTAAGAACAGACAATCTTCTCTCCGTTTGTTAAAAGTAAACTTCGGAACGTGCCTCGTTCCTTCGAGTTTAGTTTTGTCCTGAGTGTATGTCTTGCCTGAAGAGACCTATGAGGTCGGGAGGTCGGGAACGCGTTGTTGTTTTTGTGTCTCTTGTGATTCTTTTTGTTCATTTGGTTTTGTTATTTATCGCACTTCTTTCCTGGAAACGTTTTTCCGGAACCTCGTCCCATTGGCTAGTACAGGCCGGCAACAAGACTCTCTCGCCGAAAGAGTAGTGGTAGTGATTGGCTATCTGCAGGATTGCACGTGCCTCCCGTCGGGGGTTTGGACCGCACTGCCGTTGGAGGCTCTCCTCCTCTCCTAAGTGGGACTGATGGGGAGCTCCTGTCGATTGTCGATTGCGTCCCGGGGTTGCGGTGGTTTAATTTATTTGCCGGCGGGGGGCGCGGTGGCTGTCCTCCAGCGCCACCTTTGTCCCACCGCGGTGTGGATGGAAAACACCGAAAAAAAGAAAGGACAAAAACGAAAAAAAAAACAGGGACCAGGGGCCCGCCCCGCCGCCCCCGCCCCCCGCGCGCGGCCACGTACCCCCCGGCCGGTATTGAGTGGGCTGTGGAGGGAAGGAAAAAAGGGGGAGGAAAGGAAAAAATGACCGCCGACCGCGCTTTAAGTAAAGCAAAGAAGTTGAGGGAAAAGACCACAAAAAAAAAGGAAAACGGAAAGGGAAGGAAAGGGAGGGGAAAGAAAAAACCCCACCCTGCGCGCTATTCAGAATGAAACATAATTATGATTATCCAACCTTTGGGTTTGTGCCACACAGCACACACACACAACACACACACACACACACACTACCACGCACAGAATTATGCGCAACGCGCACTCGACTCACTTCTAGAATCTCACGCACGCACGCACGTCACGGCACACGCACCACACACACACACACACACACACCCACACATCACACACACAACTCGCGCCGGCGCGGACCTACATGAACGGAGAAAGAAAGAAAGAAAGGAGGGAGATTCTTGCAACGCACATCAAATTCCCATTCCATTTTGTTTGTACGAAGATAAAGCCATCGTGTGCTGTCACAGACCAAGAAACACCTTCCAACTCCCTCCTCCCCCCCCCCCCCCATTCTCCACCAACGTGTACATTAGGGTTGTATATAAGATGACGTTCCTGATGGCTGGAACGTAACTAACATAATGGTGAAGACTACGATTGATCAGATAAGCACAAAAGAAATGACACATTGTGAACCGCGGGGTTCTGGCTAAGAAGAAGAAGACGACTAGAAGCAGAAGAAAAGGAGAACAGAAGAAACGCAGAAAAAGCGAACGGGGGAAAGGAGGCAGGAGGAGGAGGAGGAGAGGATGGAGGGGGGAGGAGGAGGAAGGAGACGGAGGAGGAGGAGGAGGAGGAGACAAGGGAGGAGAAGGAGAGGAGGGGAGGAGGGGGAGGAGGGAGGAGGAGAGGGGATGGAGGAGGAGGAGGATTAGAAGTAGCGGAGGAGGAGGAGGAGGAAGACAAAGGAAGAAGCCGGAGGAAAGAGAGAAGGAGAGGGAAGGCAGGACAAGGAAAGAGGGAGGCGGAGGAAGTGGAGGAGGGGAGGATGAGAGGAGAAGGAAGAGACGAGGGAGGAGGAAAGAGGAGGAGGTGGAGGAGGAGGATGGAAGAGGAAAAGTTCACAGAGAAGAAGAGATAAGACGAAAGAAGAAGAAGAAGAAGAAGAAGAAGAAGAACAACACCAACAACAACAACAACAACAACGACAACAACAACAACGCCGGAACGGCCACGACAAGAACAAGAACAAGATGAGGGGAGGGAACGAAAGAAGAAGAAAGAAGGGGCCCTTGCAGCTGCCGTACTTCTATGAACAACTGGGGGAATGGGTGGTGTTTTTCGTTTGTGCTTGTCATCTGTGTGTGTCTTCTGGTCTGTCCATCTCACTCTCCCCCCCCAATCTTCCATCTTCAACATTCACGGGCGTGGCTGTTCCGGATCAGTATTTGGTACGTGACCTCAGATTTTTGACGTCCCTAGAATTAGCGCGAAAAAGAAACAAAGAACAAAATAGTAATTCTTGAACATAAACAAAAAACCAATCTGCAAATACAAAAAATAAAAAAAAAAAAACAAACAGACAGACAAAGGAACAACAAAACAAACAAAAATCCCGGAGAAAAAATCCCAAATCCATATCAAGAAAACAAAACGCGTTCGCTGCGAGGAAAGACCCAAATCCATAGAAAAAAAATACAAACAAACGCGGTTCGCGCGTTCCGTTTCCAATTTCATCAAATGTTCACTCCTTTTTTCCGTTTTATAAAGTCAAATGTTATCATCCATACTGTAAGTATATGGTATATCCATACTGACGGCACAACTTAACTGGCCTTTCTTCTTCCGAATGCCGGTGATTTCTATTTTATGTAGAGTGTGGTGTGTGTGTGTGTGTGTGTGTGTGTGTGTGTGTGTGTGTGTGTGTGTGTGTGTGGCGTGCGTGCGTGCGTGCGTGAGCGTGCGTTCGCGTCCATCCCATAAGTCAACGGCAAAACTGGCCTTCTCTTCCGAAAGCCGGTGATTTCTATTTTACGTAGCTGTGTGTGTGTGCGTGTGTGTGTTGTGTGTGTGTGTGTGTGTGTGGTGTGTGTGTGTTGTGTTGTGTGTGTGTACGTATGTGCGCATGCGCGCGCGCGCGCGCGCGCGGTGTGTGTGTGTGTGTGTGTGTGTGTGTGTGTGTGTGCCCGCATGCCTTTGTGCGCGTGCCTGCGCTTGAGCATGCGTGGGTGCGTGCGTGTGTGCGGGCGTGTGTTTGTGTGAGAGTGGCGTGTGTGTGGTGTGTGTGTGTGTGTGTGTGTGTGTGTGTGTGGTGTGTGTGTGTGTGTGTGTGTGTGTGTGTGTGTATGTGTATGTGTGTCTCTCTCTCCTCTCTCTTCTCTCTTTTCTCTCTCTCTATGCATTCCTGTCTGCTTCGGTCTCTCCGCACTTCACCCTTTCTCCTCTCTCGATCTATCTGTCTCTTCTTTTCTCCCTCTGTGTCTCCGACTGTTTGTCTGTCTGTCTGTCTGTCCTGTGGTGCTTCTGTCAGTCTGTCTCGCTTGCTCTCACTGTTTATGTCTTCCCCATCTCCTCTCTCTCAACACTCCTCGCTCTTCCCCCCTCTCTCTATGTGCCATCTTTCTGCCCTTCAGCACCTCCCCTTCCCCCCCCCCCCCCCCACCTCCTCCCCTGCTGTCTCTGTCCCATCCTATCTCCATCATGCTGTCGTCTCTCATCCTGCCTGAGACAGCAGGACAAGGCATCACAGCTTGGACATAAAACAGAAATCAATTTGGCATCAGACCTCTTGAACAGGATCAATCTTTATCTGATTAGCTCTCCTCCTCTCTCCCATCCCTCCTCTCTCCCTCTCTCTCTCTCTCTCTCTCTCTCTCTCTCTCTCTCCGTCACCGGGGGGGGTCACACATACATGGCACACACACACACACCACACACACACACACACACACACACACCACACACACACACACACACACACACACACGGGCACACACAGGCACACACACGTATGGACGCACACCCACACCATGGGCGCCCACACGGCACACACATACATGGACACACACACACACACCCACACACACACACACCACACACCCACACACCACACCCATACACACACACACACATATACAAACTTTACACTTATTCTCAGGACCACACACACGAACACATATATTGATAAATTTTAGCACGCAAACAATCAAGCAAGCGCGCACACTCACGCACAGCACACACAGTAAAACTCATTAGCACACGCACTCGCAAAAGCATACATGACATACTCACTCAATACGATCGTCTGTCCTGTCTGTCTTTCTGCGTCTGTCTGTCGCTCTCTCTCTCTCTCCTTCTCTCTCTCTCTCTGTGTGACACACACACACACACACAACAGTCACACACATACACACGCACAACACACACCACACACACCACACACACACACACAACACACACACACACACACACACACAACGCACGCACGTCACGCGCACGCCACACAAACACACCCGCACTCACTGCATGCGCATTTTAGTCGCTATCCCCTGTGTGTACACAAAGCGCACACGCATTTACACAGAGACCGGCTGGCAGGCTTCCCACTCAGGACAGACAAACACAACACACATGCACTCGCGCACAACCAGTACACCCAAACGGATGCGCAGGGGAGATGAGAAAACATAAAACCACACACGGAGCAGTAAGAGAAGAGAGAGCGAGAGAGATGACGAGAGAGAGAGAGAGAGAGAGAGAGAGAGAAACAGTGAGGAGACACAGAGAACAGACAGACATCAACGACAGAGGCTCGGCAGACTTGGCACGAGCAGCAAACAGGCAGACTGCTGGTTGATTGAGACACAAGAAACAACCCAAATCAATCAGAGGTGATAGAGGAGAGAGAGGAGAGGGGAGAGAGAGCGAGAGATAGAGAGAGGGAGAGAGAGGGGAGAGAGATAGAGAGAGAAGGCAGAGGACGAGAGAGAACAGGTGAGAGAACAGACAGAGAACGCAGAAGCCAGAGAGGGAGACGAGCAGAGCAGAGAAGACAGCCAGCAGGCCGGCAGAGAGCAAGCAGGACCGCAGCCAGACTGACTGTTGATGAGACAGAGACAGAAACAGTCCAATGACAGAGAGAGAGAGGAGAGAGAGAGACGAGAGAGAGAGAGAAGAGATAGAGAGAGAGAAGACAGAGAGAGAGAGGAGAGAGCGAGAGACAGAGACAGATGACAGAGAAACAGAGAGAGACGCAGAGAATACAAACAGAGAGACAGATTTGCAAGCAGGCCCGCAGGCAAGCCAGCAGACTGTGTGGTTGACTGAGACAGAGAAACAGTCCCCTGTGAAGAGAGAGAGAGAGAGAGAGAGAGAGAGAGAGAGAGAGAGAGAGAGAGAGAGAGAGAGACAGAGACAGAGAAGGAGAGAGAGAGAGAGAGAGAGCAGAGGAGAGAAAGAGACAGAGGGAGACAGAGAGAAACAGAGAGAGACAGAGACAGAGAGAGAGAGATGACAGAAAGAGAGACAGAGAGAGACAGAGAGACAGAAAGAGGAGAATTAAGGACAAAGAGAGACATAGAGAGAGACAGAGACGGGGAGAGACAGAGACAGAGAGAAGGACAGAGACAGAGAGAGAGACAGAGATAAAGACAGAGAAAGACAGAGAGACACAGAGAGAAAGAGAGACAGGGGAGAGAGAGAGAGAGGAGAGAGAGAGAGAGAGAGAGTTCAGGCAGACAGACAGAACAGGAAAGAGAGGGAGAGACAGAGAGAGAGAGGGAGAGACAGAGAGACAGAGAGAGAAGAGGGGGGAGAGGCCAGAGAGAGAGAGAGAGAGAGAGAGAGAGAGAGAAGAGAGAGAGAGATGAGAGAGAGAGAAAGAGCCGCAAAGATCGGAGCCACCGATAAGGGACACAAAACAGAAGAAGAACCACGACCCCCAAACAAAGAGGCCTGAAGACAAAGGGGAAGGCAGAGACAGAGGCAGAGATAAAGCGGGTAATCGCCGAGTGTCAGGTCTCCTGGGTGGGTGGGTGCCCAAGAGAAAATGAAAAACAACAAACCAACTTTCCAACACCCTGAACCCGCCCTTGCGCATTCCAATCACGCCACCCTCTAATCTCTTTTCCACGCCGCCCCCCCCCCCCCACTCATCCACCCACTCCCCACCCCGCCCCCTTTTCTCCCTCACATTAGCTTCCTTCCTTTTTGTTTTTGTTTTTCTTTTTTTTTTTTTTCTCTCACTTTCTTCACTTCACTTCTCCACTAATCTCGCGTACCACCACCACCACCACCACCACCACCCCCCTCTCTACCCCATCGCTGTCACCGCCCAAGAACCTCCTCTCCCCGTGCCCCCCCCCCCCCCCCCCCCCCCCCCCCCCCCCCCCCCCCCCCCCCCCCCTTTTTATTTATTGCTTCCAGCTCCGTCCCTCTAGTTCGATCTCTTCACATTGGAGGGTCCTACGAAACAGAGAGAAAGCAATGACGACAGGTTCCCCTACCAATCAGCGATAGTTACGTTATTTTCCTTTCTTTCCTTTCCTTTCCTTTCTGTTTAGGTGGTGGTGGTGGTGGTGGTGGTGGTGGGTAGGTGGGGAGGCGTGCAAGTGAACACACATGATGGACTATAACATCAAGACAAGATTTCGCATCATCCCCTTCCTCCCTCTCGAGATAGAGAGACAGACAGATAGACAGATAGTTTGATGATATATAGGCATAGAAAAAACATCTCTCTCTCTCCACACACACACACACACACACACACACACACACACGCGCGCGCGCGCGCGCGCGCGCACACACACACACACGCACACACACACACACACACACACCTATACACACTCACGCACGCACTAACGAACACACGCACTAACGAACACACACACACACACACACACACACACACACACACACACACACACACACACACACATCTCTCTCTCTATCACACCTCTCTCTCTCTCTCTCTCTCTCTCTCACACACACACACACACACACACACACACACACACACACACACCTAGTCAACATCCCCAATACGGTATGTATTTTGTCCGTTTGAAATTCTCATGTTCTTCTTCACTGCATGCTGTTGTTTGCTTTCTAAAAAAAAAAAAAATCACATAAGTATGAGGATCTTCTCGGTTTCAGGAGCATTTCCTTTCTGCTGACGTGGAAGTGCTGCTGAACAGCAGGTTAACCAGGATCCTGTAGCGACCCTGTTGAGCTCTTCACACAACGAAACAGCTGCCGTTCGCTGGACCGGCTGCGCTCTCCCTTTGTGGGAACGCTACAACTAACAGAGCACTCACCGGAGATGGATTCCTTCTCATACCCTTTTTTTTCTTCTCGCTTGGAACATCCTTTCTTGCGGATGTTGCCTTGTTTGTTGTGTGTGCTCTGTGCTGTCATATCTGCTAGGCGATTCGGTGTCGTAAGCAGCATTCCTTTGGAGTTATGGGCGTGTATTTGTTTTCTTGCGGGAGCAAGAGTTACCCTACTTGTTTGTTGTTTTACTGCTTACTGTTCCCTTCCTCGTTTTCTATTTACTTTCGACTTTTAAAGTTACGGAGTTTGAATGAAGAGTTTCGTCTCTAATGCCTGGATCCTTCTCTCAAATTCAGCTGTCACAGTCCACGTCTGACAGGTATAAAGCGATACGGCAATGACCGGGGATGATGAGAGGAGGATTCAGGCATCAGCGATGAAAAGCTTCTGCAAGATCCTTGGCATCTCATACAAAGACCCACATTACCAACTTGGAGGTCCAGACCAGAGTAAGGCAAGTCAGTGGACCCTACGAAGATATGTTGTCCACAGTGAAAAGAAGGAAAATGAGATGGTACTATTCCATACCCATTTGTCTGTCTGTCTGTCTGTTTCCACCCCTTTCCTTATATTCCCATTTCACACCAACCTTTCTCCATCCCTCCCTCCCTCTACCTCACCTTTTTTCCTTCCATATCCACCACAACCCCCCTCCCTATCTCTCCACCTCATCTTCCAGTTCCATATCTCTTTTACTTATGCTCCACATACCCCACCACCATCCTCTCCCTATCTCACCTTTCCATTCAATCACTACCTTCCTCGACCCATTTCTGTTTCACCCCCTTCCCTCCCCTCTCACTAGCTCACCTTACCATTTCATATCTATTTTCCTCATCCACCCCGTTACTACCTTACCTTCGACATTCCATACCCGTCTCTCACCCACCCACCCACCCCGATCACCTTCTCGATCTCTCCTTTCCATATAACCCAGTTTCCTTTACGATCCCTGCTTATCTAGACTTTCCAACCCCTAACCTCCATCCTCCCACCATTGTCTGCCACACACACACACACACACACACACGCGCGCGCGCGCGCGCGCGCGCGCGCATACCTCATCCATTCCACCTGCCAGACTTATATCGATTGGCCGATTTCAATGTGGTGCGATGCTTTTTTCCCCACCGGATCAAATTACAGGCAGTGTCCTTTCTGGTGGACAAGAGCAGAGACTCATGTTTCAGACAATTTAGGTTAATTGTGAAGAAGTCACACAGACAGCTTATGGACAAACCTAGCAATAAGGAAAATCTCCCCAGTCGCTAGTGCTGATCGCTTGTATTTCTCTCTCCGAAGACCTTCAAAGCGTACCCGCGGGGATGTACAGTTTATGCGGATGCGGATAATGAAAAAAAAAATGGCAACTAGACTGAGTTTGAAACTTAACAAAACAGGCTCATGACGGATTAACTGGCAGTTTGAAACGCGGAGTAAGATCTGTAAACATAGGAAACCAGATGTTCCAAAACTATTACACACTGTTGTCCTACAGTGACATTCTTCTTAAGGATCCATTGATGTTCGTTTCAGCTGGTCACAATTCGATTTCCGTCGTATGCCATCCTTTAGAAACACTTTGTAAATGAAAATGATCAGTCTGTTTGCTGTTGGACGCGTCATCAATGACAAATTTGCGGGACATATAACTATTTCTACCCCAGCCCCCCACCCCCCTCTTGGAGTACATACATCGCAACTGTATAAATGTGCGTGCTGCATTTCGTTGACATTACTCCCACCCCCATGCCAATGTTTTTTACCATGTTGGTTCGTGTTACATTCCAAGTTTGTGAAACACACGCAAAATAAGTGTTCGTCTTTTCTCAGACCATAGGATAAGTTACTGTCAAATCGTTGATGGTTGTACGAAACTGAAAGACACAAAGCACTGTTTGAAGACCACACACACACACACACACACACACACACACACACACACACACACACGGACGGAGAGAGAGAGAGAGAGATGAGAGAGAGAGAGAGAGAGAGAGAGAGGGGAGACAGACAGACCGACAGACCGACATACAGACAGAGACACAGAGAGAGACAGAGAGAGATTTCAGGGGTAAATCTTGTTTAAACATCCGAACATTTGCATAAACGTCGTCTCTTTGCAGGACAGTGGTGCAGTCGTGAAAGCTTATAAACAGCAAAAATCATGACGTTTTTTTTTTTTCCTACCAATTCGAGGACGTCATCATTTTTCGTGCACGGAAAATACTGGCCCGACATGATCAGATTTCTTCATAACTTCTCGACAACAATTATACTGTTTGTGTCTCGGATCTCGAATGGATCTTCAACGAAAAGAAGATTGATTAGAAACTACATTTATCTTGTCTTTGTTTTCTCATCTCTCGCCACCTTCTCTGAAATTCCTCGCGATTGGCAGAGGAAATTGTCGGCATTCATCTATAGAGCTTCAAACGCCAGCGTGTATTCTTGCTTTTAAAACAGAGACCACAACAAGCGATACTGCATTATTGATTAAAAAAAAGTGTTCGGCAAGCCTTCATTGAATAATTGTAAACAATCGTTCGTAGGATCAACGTTTGACCGTAGTTAAAGTCTGAGGTGTTTAGCTTCACAAACGGATGAAATATTAAGGCCCAAACTCATTTCAAAACGGGGAGGATAAACGACGATGACAGGAAGAAGAAGAAGAAGAAGAAGAAGAAGAAGAAGAAGAAGAGAAGAAGAAGAAGAGAAAGAGAAGAAGAAGAAGAAGAAGAAGAAGAAGAAGACGATGATAAAGAAGAAGAAGAAGAAGAGAAGAGAAGAAGAAGAAAGAAGAAGAAGAGAAGAACAACAACAACAACAACAACAACAACAACAGCAACAGCAACAACAACACACTTTGTCCACAGCGTAACAAGAAAATATAGACAGATAGGTATCTCCCCCTCAAATATACAATCCGTTGCTATACGTCATTAATTCACCATTAAGTTATTGTGTGATTCATGTCAGTATAGAATGACGTTGAAGCAGCGTTCTCTGTACATGTGAAATGTACCCTGCTTCCATCTCTCTCCTCGGAGTACACAAAAATGACCCGAGTTTAAAAGAGAATAGTGTTAAATTAATGAATGCTCTGGTTTCTGTTACTGCTCTGCACTATATAAACTTTCCCCTCATTTTCACTCTGTGGTAGCGTCCAATCTCTGCATCTTTGAAGTTGTACAAATACAGATCACTGACAGAAAAAATGAAAAACAAATCTTTCCGGAAAGGTTGAGAGAGAGAGAGAGAGAGAGAGAGAGAGAGAGAGAGAGGAGAGAGAGAGAGAGAGAGAGAGAGAGAGAGAGAAGTCCGACAACAGTCCGAAGTCCATGGAATTGCCCAGGGTGGTGCCACAGAATCAGTATCAAGAGACCAGCTCGTCCTCTCCCCATCCTCTGGTACCCTTCCTGAAGCAAGAGCAACAGTCTGGCGGTGGTCTTTGGCCCGGACATTCCCCTCCAGTCTTTTCCTGGTGTCATCCTACTACCCTTGCTTGTTGTCATCTACAGGATTTCAAGTGCAATCCGGATTTTATCATCATTATTTTTTTTTCCAGCCGGGCGACTGTTTGTTTGGTGGTCCCTCTTCAGGGCTTGGCCAGTGAAGTTTGATGCCAGTTTCTGGAGCACGTGCCTGATTCCCCCCCCCCCCCCCCTCCTCCCCCTGTCTGTTTCTCTTCATTTCGTTATCAGGGGGAAAAAGACAAAAAGAAGAAAAAGACAAGAGAAAAAAATCGTCACTGGCGGGTAGCTGATGTGTTGTCTGTC
>JADBJO010003812.1:40000-47500 GCA_016801955.1 Conus betulinus
ATATGAGAATATTATGAAAAGGCATAGGAGCATCATAAATGTAGCTCAAAGCCATCAATATTGCATACAATTCTGCTGTAAATATGGAAAACCCTTTGCCAAGATGATAATTCTTTTGGACATTTAGACTAGGAATGACAAAACCAGAACCACTACCAATGTTATCTAGGACTGAGCCATCAGTGTAAATTTTCAGGTGATTACTATAAAACTTGTCAAGATGAACTCTGACATCACTAACCAAGAGATTAAAGTTTTCAGTTTTAGAAACACTTGTGTAATTGTAATCAAAATTCCCACACAAATGCTCCCAAGGGGGAATCTTAGGCGTGATGGGATCTTCAGAAATCTTTGTTCGAGTCCATCAATAGTTCTGCTGTAACTGAGTTCTTAACTGACAGGCTTCTGATCACATATTTTGATACGTCTAAGAGCCGTTGTTCTCCAAAAGGTAACACCTCTGCAGCTTGATAACTTTTGATAGTATTTGCATGAAATGGAACCCCTAAGGCCAATTTTACTGGTTTGCTATCCAAACTTTGTAGCTTTTTTTCAAAAGATATTTTGGAGCAGAAAAATAAACTTCCTGGCCATACTTTTAATTTGGATCGAACTAAAGAAGTAGACAAATGCAATAAATTTTTCGTGTCTTGTCCCCAAGGCAAGCAGGCTGGCTTTAGGAAAGGGGGAGATGCACTACAGATCATTTGGTTAAGCTTACTACTCAGGTGAAACGTCAATTTTCACGAAGAAAAAAGCACACTAGCTACATTTTTTGACGTTAAAAAAGCGTATGGTAGTGTTTGGCATGCCAATTACTGTTCAATTAAAGGAAATAGGAATTTGTGGCAAATTGTACGGATATATTAAAGCCTTTTTGAAGGATAGACATATATGTGTACAAAATTGGCAATACCTACTCATCGTTCAGAAGTGTAGATATGGGGATCCCACAAGGTTCAATCATTGCTCCAATTTTATTCTCCATTTTTGTTTATGATCTTCCAAAAGCTTTGTCTAAGAACACACATGTGGTTCAATACGCTGATGATATTGCAGTATGGATAAACACCAGTTTAAGGAAAAATTCGAATAAGAGGACTATCAGACATGTGCAGACAATATATCAACAGGAACGAAACAATTTATCAAAGTATATAAGAGAAAATGGTTTAAAATTGTCAGGAGAAAAAAAAAAAATGTTTGCTGCTATTTAATAATGGTGAAAATCCTTCCATGTTACCTATTTTGAAATTAGAGGATAATATCTTGAAATATCAAAATTGTGTTAAATTTTTAGGAGTCTTTTTTGACAACAAAACTTAGTTGGAAAAAGTATATAGAAACATTTATTAGCCAAGGCGAGAAGAAAAAGAATAAACTTTTAAAGATAATCCAACCCCCATCCCCCACTAACATTCATCATTCGTCATTTTTGCTTCTTCATCAATGTTGCTGGTTGTCTCAATCCCCCCCCCCCCCCACCTCCCACTAACATACATCATTCCTCATTCTGCTTCTTCATCAATGTGACTGGTTGTCTCAACCCCCCCCCCCCCCCCCCCCCCCTCCACCTCCCACTAACATACATCATTCGTCATTTTGCTTCTTCATCAATGTTACCGGTTGTCTCCATCCGTCCTCCTACCTTCCACTATATACATCATTCATTATTCTGCTTCTTCATCAATGTTACTGGTTGTCTCAATCAACCCCCCCCCCCCCCCCCACCTCCCACTAGCATACATCATTCCTCATTCTGCTTCTTCATCAATGTGACTGGTTGTCTCTCATCCCCCCCACCTCCCACTAACATACATCATTCGTCATTTTGCTTCTTCATCAATGTGACTGGTTGTCTCAATCCCCCCGCCCCCACCTCCCACTAACATACATCATTCATCATTTTGCTTCTTCATCAATGTGACTGGTTGTCTCAACCCCCCCCCCCCCCCCCCAACTCCCACTAACATACTCATTACATCATTCCTCATTCTGCTTCTTCACCATTGTTGCCCGCTGTGTAATGGCGAGCACGCCTTTGTTTCACAAGGCTGCGCGACCCGGGTGAGCAGGATTGTAGAGGACAGGGGACGAGGAACAAGCATCAGGAGTTGCAGGTGGAGGTTATTGTGTCCGTCGTTTTACCTGACAGCGTGCTTGTGTGTGTGTGTGTGTGTGTGTGTGTGTGTGTGTGTGTGTGTGTGTGTGTGTGTGTGTGTGTGACAGACAGAGAGACAGAGACAGAGACAGAGAAAGAGACAGACAGAGACAGAGAGAGACAGAGAGAGACAGAGACAGAGACAGACAGGCAGACAGGAGGACATACAGACAGTATGACAGAGAGACAGAAAGAGAGACAGAGAGACAGCCGGAAAGAGAGAGAAAGAGAGAGGGGAGGAAGGGAATGAAAGAGAGAGACAGAGAGAGAGAGAGAGACAGAGACAGAGACATAAACAGAAATAGAGACAGAGAGAGGGAAAGAGTGAGAGAGAGAGAGAGAGAGAAAGAAGAGACAGACAGATAGAGAGACAGACAGACAGACAGACAGACTATGCAACTGTGCTAGATTGAGCCTAACATATGTGCAAGAATTCTCGGTTTCGGTGCAGTGCAGCAAATAACTCAAACCCGAACAAAAAACTGGAACCAGAACAAGGAGACTTCGTGGGGGGATTATGGGTTTGGTGGGGGGGGGGGGGGGGGAGGTGGAGACACCAAGACAATAAACCATCACAAGTGATCCAGGTACAAACCTATCCCACCTTGTCATCCAGTGTGTAGAGTACGTCACCAAAAACCCGCGAGCTTCGTACATCACTTCTCTTTCAGTGACACTGTCAGTGTCGGTCTTAATTAAGCCTGAAGCGAGGAAGACACAGACGACAGGCTTCAGGGGAGAGACGCAGGGCCGTGGGGTGGGGTGGGGGCGGATGGGGTGCAATGGGGAAGAGAGAGGGAGAGAGAGAGAGAGATATTGAGAGAGAGAGAGAGAGAGAGAGAGAGAGAGAGAGAGAGAGAGAGAGAGAGAGAGAGAGAGAGACGTTGTGGGCAAGGCTTACAACTCTTCATCAGAGAGGCGGTAAAGCAGAGATCAGCGTCAAACAAAAGGCGAGTGTTGCTGGTACGGCGGGTGTTGTGGTTTAATTAACTCCCTTTTTTCTCCTAGGTGCTTTCTAGTCCTGGGCTGTTTTGTCTCATGCATGACATGCGTATTTATAGGTCCCTGATTTTTCATTCTCATTTTCTTTCTTGTCCCCTTCCCCCAACTTAATCTTTTAATTTTGTCGTCATTGATATAATGACAGAGGAACCGTTACTCTGTACTTGTTTTCCCACACTACAAAATTGCTAAACACACACACACACACACAACACACACACACACCACACACACACACACAGCTTTGACACACACACACACACACACACAGTTCACACACACAAACACACACACACGCAACACACACACGCATACACGCACGCACGCACATGTGGGGGGGGGTATTATGTGCACGCACGCACACTTGCGTTCTCATGTCTGGTGTATGTGCGTGCGTGCGTGCGTGTGTGTGTGTGTGTGTGTGTGTGATAATGTGTGTGTGTGTGTGTGTGTGTGTGTACTGAGAGAGAGAGAGAGAGAGAGAGAGAGAGAGAGAGAGAGAGCAGACGGCGTCTGAAACAGACTGACAGATAGACAGAGAGACAGACAGAGACCCCGGCACAAACGCAGAGAGATAAATTCACACTTAGCTAGAGACGATACGTGATAGGTCGAGCAGCATTCAGAGAGAGAGAGAGAGAGAGAGATAGAAGAGAGAGAGAGAGAGAGAGAGAGAGAGAGACAGACAGACAGACAGACAGAGACAGAGAGAGAGGGAGAGAGAGGTGTTGAAAGAGACAGATAGACAGACAAACAAAAAGAGGGACAGACACATACACAGACACAAACAGAGACAGAGACAGAAACGATACGTGATGTGTGTGAACAGCATACATACAGAGAGAGAGAGAGAGAGAGAGAGAGAGAGAGAGAGAGAGAGAGAGAGAGAGAGAGAGAGACAAACAGACAGACACACAAACAGACAGACAGACAGATACAGAGAGGGACAGACACATACACATACACAGGACAGACACAGAAATGATACGTGATACGTCGAACAGCATAACCTAAAGACAAACCAACCAACCAACCAACCAACAAACCGCCACCACGTCAACTGACCTCAGCAGGCCGCAGCCCGTGGTGCCCAGGTCCACCCTGTGGTCCAGCAGCTGGAAGAATAGCAGCTTGACGAAGATGGCCAGGCTGTCCATGATGGCCAGCATCACCACGAAGACGGGGAAGGTGCCGATGCAGGACCTCATGCGGAAGATGGTGACGATGGCGGCGCAGTTGCCCGGGAAGCCCAGGACGAAGAGGGGCCACAGGTAGTAGCGGTTGATGGCCATGGCGGCGTCAAAGATGTCCTGGCTCCTCAGGATCTCCTCGTACTCCTCCCTGGACATGGGCGGCACCTGGGTCTCCGTCACGGCCAGGGTGGGGGAGGTGTCGTTCTTGGGGATGAGGGGAAAGGAGGTGGCCGCCATCTTGGAAGACGTGGGCGTTGGGGGGGGGGGGGGACGACCGGCTGTTGATCGTTGGGGTAGTCTGCAGCGCTTACCTGGGCGACTGACGATTATGTTGTTCTTGTCATCTTCACAGGGTTACGTTCCGTCCTTCGCAGAATGTGTCTTTCCACATTATTTATGTGTAAATACAATGAAATGGTATTGTATGCCTTTACCTTTAGACATTATAATCAGAACTTGCCCACTCATTTGTTGAATGTATCCGGTGCAATTCATACGACTTGCGTCACCAATTGGCTGTGTTTGTCTCGCTGATTTTGTCCCCGTCTAACTGCCAAGAGTCTGTTCCATTGAAAGTGCCCTCCTCCTCGAGTGGCGTATACCATCACACTCTCCCTTGTTCTTTGGATCAGCGTTTACTGCCAAGTAGCTGAATGTAAAAGTTTTGAAGATGTCTTGGTAGTATGGAGCTATACACGCTTTAACACGTTTACAGATCTTCTCGCTATGACTGAGAAGCACATGTATTTACGGAGCCCGATTTCTGTTCTTTTTTTCACTGACAGTAACCACTGACGCCCCTCGCGCCAAACGGTCACACTGTGTTTGAAGCATTGAAAATGAACACTCGGCAATTATTCCAGCACGTGGCAGCCAACACTGAATCTCCATTCCAGTATGAAAATCAGCTGTACTTGATGGCTTTTTACAGGAAACATTAAGCCTTTTAACGAATTCTCGCATTTGCGTATCATGTCAAAAAAAAAAAAAAAAAAAAAGCGCTGGCGAAAGTACAAAAGTTTCTGAATAAAGTTAGGTATGGGCAGGGCGGAAAAAAATATCTTCAGCTAAATAAACATGAGTGATGGAGTCAGAATTCTAATTGAAGAGGGGGGGGGGGGGGGGGGGGTCAGATTTTGGGTTCCCCCACATCTCGCTGACGTCGGGGACTCATTTCCGGCCCATCCATCACCAGTCGTCGTCTGATGCCTGCTATCACAGCCAACCCTGGAACAGACACGGTGTTGAAATGAACATCAGGCTTACGTCATTACCCTGCTTACATGAACTCTCTCTCTCTCTCTCTCTCTGTTTCTCTTTTGCTCGCTCGCTCGCTCATTCCCCAAACTGAGTTATGCAAATTATGTTCTGAAGTAAAATCTTTCCATGCTCATTTGTTCTTTTATTGAATGATTTATGATGAGGGTGGTGAGAGGAGGACAGGGTGGTGGTGGTGGTGGTGGTGGTGGGATGTTGGGGGAGATGCAAAAGGGAGGGAGGGAGCGAGGGTTGGAAGATATATTTACTGTCAACACTAGCGCTTTCTCGCATAAGTTTTCGGTAATTGCTACGTTTCTGTTTTTAATCCTTCTTTCGAGCACGGTTCTTATTCACAAGAAGCATTAGGTGACACATTTTTCCAAAAATCATGGTTAAAAGAAATACCATCTCTCTCTCTCTCTCTCTCTCTCTCTCTCTCTCTCTCTCTCTCTCTCTCTCTCTCTCTCTCTCTCTCTCTCTCTCTCTCTATCAATCTCCTAACATATCTCTGTCTGTCCGTCTGTGTTTCTCTCTCTCTCTCTCTCTCTCTCTCTCTCTCTCTCTCTCTCTCTCTGTTGGTCTCTCTCTCTCTCGTTCAGTCTCGCTCTTACCCTGCCTTCGCTTATTTATTACATCATATCCCTCAAGCTTCTGCATTCACAATATACTTGCTAGAAATGGATCCGATCTGAAATTTCTGCTACTGATGGAATCTCTGTCTGCCTGTCTGTCTGTCTCCCTGTGTATGTCTGTTTCTCTCCAGTGTCTGTATGTCTGTCTCTTTGTCTGTCTGTCTGTCAATCTCTTTGACTGTCTGTCTCTTTTTCTGTGTGTCTCCGTCTCTCTCTCTCTCTCTCTCTCTCTCTCTCTCTCTCTCTCTCATCCTCCCTGTCATCCCTCCTCCCCGGCCCATACCATCGCATCATCAACAACAATAACAAAAATCTCCTTTAGTATTCTCTTCGCCTCCCTCGGATGCAGCTGCCCCCAACATCAATCCTCTGGCCAATCAATACCGTGCTTTCAGCCTCACCTTTCCGCCTTCTCACCACTACCACCACCCACACCACCACCCACTCCCCTCCCCCCCCCCCCCCCCCTTCCCCCAATCCAGTCGGGTTGATGAGTGTCCATCAAGGGACACACAAGACTGTTGACATCCATCCATGCACTGTCTGCTGTGGTTCCTGGGAGACTCTCGGTAGCCGCGCTGGAAATCGGGTCAGACAGGAGGTGGACCCCAGGATGAATGGCAACAGCGTCCGGGGCCAGGTCGGACGCAAATCCTGCGCGCGCTTAAACCAGCCCCTGCCCGTATGAAAACTGCGTCCCGTTGCTTTGTTCTATGTTGAGAGCCGATTGGGACTTGGGACTTGTGACTTGGGACTTGTGACGTGTGTGTGTGTGTGTGTGTGTGTGTGTGTGTGTGTGTGTGTGTTGGTGTGTGTGTGTGTGTGTGTTTGTGTTGTGTGTGTGTGTGTGTGTGTGTGTGTGTGTGTGTGTGTTATCGTTGAAAGCCGTTTAGCATACACAGACATTGATGTTTGTTAGCTCACCTTGCAGAGTACTTGAGAGATCATTGTAAGTCCAGTTTCAGGTGCAGTAAACACAGGACCATTGTCCTCGTCTGTCACTATGTGGAAAAAATAAAAGAGAAGTTACCGCTTTAAACGGGACGTTTTTACCCCATCCCCATAGCCCCCCCCCCCCCCCCCACACACACACTCCTCCGACTTCTCCTCCAACACATTCTGACAGAGTTGAAAACTCAATATATATATAGAACTATCAAGATCAAATTAATTGAACTGTTGACATCCCCAGGTGGATATGAAAAAAAAAAAAAACTAGGCCGCACTGAATGCGCAATCCATTCCGTGCGAT
>JADBJO010003812.1:52500-57500 GCA_016801955.1 Conus betulinus
AATGTGTTCTCGTGTGCGTTCGCGTCTCTCTCTCTCTCTCTCTCTCTCTCTCTCTCTCTCTCTCTCTCTCTCTCTCTCTCTCTCTCTCTCTCTCTCTCTCTCTCTCACACACACACACACACACACACACACACACACACACACACTGTATATATTTTCATAAGTACCGTAGTCATGGCTCTTTTGATTACTTGTTCCTTTCGGTGTGAGTGGAAAATGCAACAGAGCGAAAGTCTCGGCACACTAAACATTAGAACATAAACAAACCCAGCCGCCTTGTATCAAACGTAAAAAAAAAAAAAAAACTAAACTAGAAAGCAAATCTCCATCGGTAACGAAACACACAGACTATGCATGCTGTGTGTGGCTTTGAAGAAAAAAAAACCCAAAGAAGTGAAAAGTGGGGGGAAAAAGAGGATTATGGAGGCCCCACTGAAAAAAAGAAACCCAGAAAATAAGAAAAAGAAAGGAAAAGAAAAAGAAAAATAGTGTGGAAAAATGGAGGTTGGTCGCCCAATATACACTAGCAAACAAACAAACAAACACAAACGGTCTCCGCTGAGGCATGTGGCCCAGTCTTCAAAGCACATCTACGGGAGTATACTCGCTTCAAAAGCCCACAGTTGGCAGCTTTTTTGTTTTGGAAAAAAGTAATGAATCTTCATTTTAAAAGAATGATGTTCGTAGAAAAACGTTGATCATAAGATGACGAGAATATAATCCTTGGCAATGTTCTTGTGGTCAAAGGTGCGGTGTTTTTGAAGCTTCATTTGAGACAGGCAGGAACGATGAGATTTCCTCTTCGGAATCATCATCTGTGCTGATTCCAGCCCACTCACACTCCTTCGGACGAGACTTTGAAACCGAGGAACCAAGTGTGAACACATCCATTGAAAACCAAAACAGCACCACTCTTGCAAGCGCAAGAAATTCCCTTGCGTCCTTCTAGAAAGGGCAAGCAATTACGTGTTAACGGGATGAATGGCACGAAAACATGAACACACACACATGCGTGTGGATGTTCGCTGCGTGTGCGTGCAGGTTCAAACACACACACACACACACACAGAGAGAGAGACACAGAGAGAGAGAGAGAGAGAGAGAGGAGAGAGAGGAGAGAGGAGGAGAGAGAGAGAGAGAGAGAGGACGGAGAGAGAGAGAGAGAGAGAGAGAGAGAGAGATAGAGAGACGCGCACGCACACGAAAACACACGTACGGTTTAACATCATTCTCAACACGAAACGTGGGCGTACTGATGGACTGGATTAAAAACAACACACACGCAAATCTCTCATCCATGATGGACTTTGGAGTTCTAGATAAGGACAAAGAAGTAGAAAAAGAAGAGAAAGAGGAGGAGGAACAGGAGGTGATTGAAGAAAGAAAAGACAAGCAAGAAGAAGAAGAAGAAAGAAGGAGGAGGAGGAGATGAATAACAGTTATAAAAATAACAACAATAGCAAGAGCAGAGAGAGAGAGGAGAGGAGATAGAGAGAGAGAGAGAGAGAGAGAGAGAGAGATAGATCATCATTACAACTGATCGGGTTCTCTGAGAGGTATGAAGAAGGGAAGAGAACCAGAAAAAACTAAGGAAGTGTTTTGTAATCTATAACTTATACAGACCAGAAGAAGAAGAAGAAGAAGAAGAAGAAGAAGAAGAAGAAGGAGAAGAAGAAGAAGAAGAAGAAGAAGAAGAAGAAGAGAAAGGAGAAAAGAAGAACAAGAAAAAAGAAAAAAGAAGGAAAGAAGAAGAATAAAAGACCAAGAAAAAGACGAAAAAAAAAACAAGATAAAAAAAAAAAAAGAAAAAAAAAGAGAAACGTAAAAGAAAAGTTACAGCTTCTTGACAAATTTACAAAAGAGAAGAAGAAGAAGAAGAAAAAGAAAGAGAAGAAAACTAAAAAGAAAAACAAGACAGAGCAGACGAATAAAAAGAACAAGACAGAGACGGGAAAAAAAAGAAATAAAAGAAAACGTAAAAGAAAAGTTACAGCTTCATGACATATTTACACAAGAAGAAGAAGAAGAAGAAGAAGAAGAAAGAAGAAGAAGACGAAAAGAAGAAGAAGACGATGAAGAAGAAGAAGAAGAAGACGAAGAAGAAGAAGAAGAAGAAGAAGAAAGAAGAAGCAGACGACGACGAAGAAGACGACGACGACGAAGAAGAAGAAGAAGACGACGAAGATGAAGACGAAGAAGAAGACGAAAAAGAAGACGAAGATGAAGAAGAAGAAGAAGAAAAAAAGAAGAAAAAAGAAATGCACTTCTGAAGCTGCTGTGTCGCCATACCTCTCCTCATGTCACCCAGTTCCATTACGCTTTCGAACAGCATGCGATAAACCCTCGCAAGCGTTTTACTACAGCTAGGTTACACGGGGGCCTACACTAACGCAGTGATGGCATACGATTGGACGCGGTGAAAAAAACTGCCCGAAAATCGATCAACAGCCCCCAAAACGCCCTTAAACGGGGGTCCATTGATAGTAATGAGAGAGAAAACAATGCGTTTCGATGTTACACCTGTCTGAGCTACACAAGATTACTGGCCTGGTGGAGCGGTTTGGTTCGCATGTGATGTTTAGAAAGAGCAGGGGTTCGTTACCGCTAAAGGGCTAGACAAACAAGGTACAGGACAAGACACAATGCATTTCAGTGGAGCCTGCTCGGACTCCAACGTAGGCAGAACACCCTGAGTATTAAGTCGCAAAGCCGGCGTTTTCTCTAAGGAGGACACCAATGGTCCATTAAACGACAGTCCCCACGAACCTAGTAATACCGATGACATTGACATAGACCAAACGCTGGGCGGGTGTGCAAAAGGATGTTGAAGCTGAGATCGCTATGAGGGCAAAGTATTCTGCACATGATTTGAGACTTTGTTTTTATCATGATGGTCAATAGAAAAAGAAAAGAGGAGGAGCAGGATATCATGAAGTCCCATTCTGGTCCCAGATAACGTGACAGAGTTGTGCCGTATGTTTGCGTTTATAAACCATCCCTACGTCAACAGGCCTGAGAGAGACACACACCTGCAGTGTTATGAAACTCGAAGAATATGTGACACACATCCACGAGATGAATGAAAGTCGACTATATGGTCCCAGTCTTCGCAACTGATCCCTGGCACATTGAAGTCTGGGAAGAAGCCGACCATCCCGAAAAACAACAGCAACAACAACAACAACAACAACAAGTAAATGCCTCTACTGAGACTCCAACTCACGACCTACCAGCACGCTACTCCTTAACGCTAACTATTGTACCATGGCGGTTGCGTCACGTTGTGACTGTCTCCGCTGCTGCTGCTCTTGCTGGAATTTCTGCCATCGTCTTCACATCAAGTCTGTTGTACACCGGCACCCGAACCAGACACCTGCAAAACAAGCCACTCTGTTCTTCCTATCTATACGTGATGTCGGAAAGTTGCACCCTGAATATTATGCTGAACAGCCGACGTCACGTAGAGCAAGCTCCATTTAATTTGTCGTAAGAACGCTGAAGCCGCGGTGAACTCTGGCAGGCATTTCCTCGGTTGGGTTCGTCACGCAGCTTTGTCCTAAATTCACAATGCCTGTTTAGCACTGTATGTGCAGTTTTGGTTCTGTTGTCAATACTAGAAACAGATCGTAAGTTGACAAAAATAAGCTGTACGTTAACGGGATCTCAATGACAAACGTTTGAGAATATGACACCATCTTGAACGACAAGCGGCCAGGAATCTGGTTTACAGATCAACCACAAAGAACAAAGAGGCATTTAAGGGTTGATAATTAGTTGTTTAATTATCACGGATAACATTTTCCCCCCCCAAAACATGGCATGGTTTTCATTTTATGAATCATTAGTGATACATTAAAATTTCACGGTGTTCTTTAGTTTTCATTCGCCAAACAGTTTAAAGCTTAAGACTGAATTAAAATATGCTATATACTGACAGAACTCAAAGCGGTATATCGAACGCTTTGTCCTCACTGGTCGTTTGGGTGAAAAGTCATTATTGTTGAGAAAGGATGTCGCAACATATTTTGATTCATATTTCAAACTGACAAGAAAGGAAAAAAAAATGCAAGTAAAGGCACATCAGAGAGCACGCATCAACGGCAACAACAACTCTTTTGTCACGCTAATTATTCCCGATTTGCTTCCGATCGATATGATCATAAATGCATGGCCGGAACGGGAAGGAGTGATCGATTACAATCACTGTCCAAGGCATATAACTTTTGGGGGGAGGGGGTAAGAAATTACGTGATAGACAGAAATGCAGACTACAGGCGAGTGATGGAAACAGCAATGATTATGGAGGAGATTGATGGAAATAATAATGATAATGGAAATAAAAGATTGAAACATGATCTCGAGCGCGGAAAACAAGTTTGGTTTTCTCTTTAAAAAGCTTCGGTGACTTTCCTTTCCAGACGTCATGATTCTATTTATTATCATAGGTTGTTTTTTTTTTCTCGTTCATTCAGTTCATGCATCGACATAAATCATACTTGGCTCTCTGGGTATCATAATTTGGTCTCCTCGCTAAGATTTTTTTTTCTTTTTAGGATCATAATTTGCTTTTGTCTGAAAGGATCATAATTTGCTTCTTTTTTGTCTGAAAGAATCCCGGTTTGTTTCCTTCTGTCTCCATAAATCTTCGTTTGGTTCTCTCTGAAAGGATGGTATTCTCTGTCTGTCTGTCTGTCTGTCTGTCTGTCTGTCTCTCTCTCTCTCTCTCTCTCTCTCTCTCTCTCTCTCTCATCAAATTTAGTCTTGTCCCCGCCATGGTTATAATGTTATTGTTGTTTTCTAAGGGATGGTACATGGTTTTCTCTCTCATAATCATGATAGCTTTCTCCGATGATCATTATTTTTTTCTTCCTGAAGTATTATGTTTTTTCTTTGAGGATCGCCATTTCAATTTTCATGCAGAGATCCTAATCTGCAAGGATCATTCCTCGGGTTTTTTTCTAAAGATCGTTTCTTTCTTTATTTTTTTCTGTCCGTGGACC
>JADBJO010003812.1:67500-80000 GCA_016801955.1 Conus betulinus
CAATGATCTCCAGGCCGGGCCGCGTCATAATGTTCAAGTGACACGTGAGACGAGGTTGTTGACGCGATGTATATAGCGTCCTGGTTTGTTGGCTTCCATCGCCATCAGCTTCAGAAGCCGGAATTCCGAGCAGCAGAATGAATTGAGATCTCGATCGAGTATTTCTGTTCAGGGGGGGGGGGGGGGGGGGTGATCACCTATACATGGTAAATCCCTTCATCATGACAAGCAGACGCTGCACTGAGAGTGGACACCAAATGCAAAGTCAGCACTTTGTAGTACTCGGCAAATCGCACAGGTCGACCTATGTATGAATATTTCACCAACTGCCATAGACGTGGAAAAAGAGAAGGCTTAGTTATGCCTACCTCTAAGTCAGCTTTGTAGTTCATCAGATTGTTTATGCAAACCGGATAAACATGTAAGAATATAGGTTTGTGGATTCTAGATTCGACATTAGAAAAGTAGTTACAGACTCAGAATCTAAAACTTACTTTAGGAGCTAGAAGCCGCAAAGGATATACTTTCTATCAAACAGTTTGAGGGAATCTGGCTTCCAGGCCCAAATCCTCGCCACAGAGGTTGCAGTAAGGGGGTTTGTAGACTCATCAGCCTATGATCTCATGAAACGGCTCGGGATTTCAGGTAAGAAGAGGACCAGAACCCGGAAGGCAATGGCAGAGGCAGCTGAAAAGTTCCAGCTGGATCGGGTCGAGGAGGAACAAAAATGGCCTGCATAAGTCTTAAAGGTTTCAAAATGATAGAGATAGCGATGTGGGTAAGACGTCCATCTAAGTAGGCGCGCTTTGAAGCGCCCACCCCTCCAAAATTTGCGGGTTCAATCCCGGCAGCTTGGCAGCACAAGATCATCTGGGAGCCATGGCCTGGATGCGGCGCGGCGGAGTATGAAGAGTTCAGGGCCAAGACACTTGTCTGAAAGGGGAGGGGGGGGGGGGGGGGGGCTGCTTCTTCTCTGAAGACCATCTGTTGTCAAGCTATCCCCAAAGTATCTTCCTATTGGCTCTTTTGTTCAGAGCACCAAACATAGAGTTGTCCTGCAATGGACATGGGCCTACATAATTGCACATCGTCTCTCCGGCAACAGCTCTGTTTTGGTGGGAGCTGTCAGCAGCATGAACTGAAAAAGACTCTAAGAGTCGAAACGTTGTACATTGTTTTTGTTTCTTTCAGACCATAACAAATCCAATCAGCATTAGCCGTTTCCAAAGCGTGTATCAAAATCGGTCTGGGTATGACTTTGTGAACGATAACTACGGCATAGGAGCAAAGAGGGAACATCGAAATTGTCTTGGACGTAAGATGGCACGACACACGCGAGTAATAACACTCCAAATGTGGCTCGATGCCAGACTGAATTTGTCGCTGATAATCAACGTGCAGCGAGCGTTTGCTTGCACCGGCTTTGTCAACAACAAACAAAAAAAGTTTAAACGAACTGATTCAACTGCAAGGATTTTTTTTTTGTCATGTTGATGTTTAAGCAGTGATGCACACGCAAAGTTGTGTGAGTCTCACTCGCCATACACAATCAAATGCCAGTCTAATGACTTCATTTCGAATATGCACAGGAGACCGTATCACAATAGCTATGGTTGCATACAGATGAAACGAAAATCTAACACGCATTTATATTAATGCAGAAAGAAAGAAAGAAAGAAAGAAAGAAAGAAAAACAAAACAAACGAACACACAACAAACAATTAAACACGCATTTATCTTAATGTAGAAAGAAAGAAAGAAAAGAAAGAAAAAAAAAAAGAAAAAAAGAAAGAAAAAACAAACAAACAAAAAAACAACAATTAAACAAAGACTGCTACAGACTGAGGAGAATGAATCGGACACTCCGTCTTCTCCCCGAAAGTCACCGTGCCTGAGAGTCCCTGTGCTTTTACTTTACATATTCTTTCTTCTTTCTGCTTCCATCTTCACTGCACTCAGTGTTGGTGGCATTATTCCAGGCCGCTCATCCACACTTGCCCCATCCGGGCTTGTTTTGTCGCAGTGCCAGCGCCAGACGTTTGAGGAGAACCATAAACTGACTGTCAGACTACCACCACTCTCTCCCAACAACGAGAATTCAACTTCTCCCCACAACCAGCAACCAACCTCTCCCAACCCAGCAACCAACCTCTCCCCACAACCAGCAACCAACCGCTCCCCACAAACAGCAACCAACCTCTACCCAACAAAGCAACCAACCATTCCCCACAACCAGCAACCAACCTCTTCCAACAACCAGCAACCAACCATTCCTCACAACCAGCAACTAACCTCTTTCCACAACCAGCAACCAACCATTCCCCACACAACCAGCAACTAACCATTCCCACAACCAGCAACTAACCATTCCCCCACAACCAGCAACCAACCATTCCTCACAACCAGCAACTAACCTCTTTCCACAACCAGCAACTAACCATTCCCCACAACCAGCAACCAACCATTCCCCACAACCAGCAACCAACCTCTTCCCACAACCAGCAACCAACCGCTCCCCACAACCAGCAACCAACCTCTTTCCACAACCAGCAACCAACCCGCTCCCCACAACAACCAACAAACAACCTCTTCCTATAACCAGCAACCACCGCTCCTCCAACCAGCAACCAACCTCTTCCCACAACCAGCAACCAGCCATTCCTCACAACCAGCAACTAACCTCTTCCCACAACCAACGACCAACCTCTCTCTCCCCACAACCAGCAACCAACCTCCTCCCACAACCAGCAACCAGCCATTCCTCACAACCAGCAACTAACCTTTTTCCACAACCAGCAACCAACCATTCCCCACAACCAGCAACGAACTTCTTCCCACAACGAGAAACCAACCTTTTCCACAACGAGCAACCAACATCTCCCAAGAATCAACAACCAAACCTCTTCCAACAACCAGCAATCAACCTCGTCCCACAACAAGCAATCAACCATTCCCCACAACAAGCAACCAACCATTCCTCACAACCAGCAACCAACCATTCCTCACAACCAGCAACCAACCATTCCACACAACCAGCAACCAACCACTCCCCACAACCAGCAACCAACCTCTCCCCACAACCAGCAACCAACCTCTCCCCACAACCAACGATCAACCTCTCTCTCCCAACAACCAGCCACCAACCCGTTCCCCACATCCAGCGACCAACCGCTCCCCACAACCAGCGACCAACCGCTCCCCACAACCAGCGACCAACCGCTCCCCAACAACCAGCAACCAACCGCTCCCCACAACCAGCAACCGACCGCTCCCCACAACCATCAACCAACCGCTCCCCACAACCAGCAACCGACCTTTTCCCACAACCAGCAACCACTCTCTTCCCACAACCATAACCAACCTCTCCCCGAAACCCGCAACCAACCTCTCCCCCACAACAAAAATCAACCCGCTCCCCCACAACGAGAAACCATCCTCTCCCCACAACAAGAAATCAACCTATCCCGCGCAACGAGAAACCAAACAGCAGTGCTGAGTCACATGGGTGATGACCGGCGGCGTCTGTTCTGTGTCAACATGTACCGGACACCATCCGCTGAACAGTCTGGTGACAACCACAACTGCTCAGGTCATGTTGCCTACATCCCAGTCGATCGCAAAGAGTTATGTCACCGCTACAACCCGTTAAATTCCACTGACATCGATTAAACAAAGCATGCACATAGAACTCATTAAAACCGAGTCTCTAAAATACACCGGAATTTTGTTATGATTTTGTTTTTGTTTTGCAATGTCTTATATTAGATGAAAGTGTTCATATTTTTCGGAAACTCCAGAAAGAATCAAATCAGGTGGGACATATCTGAACTAGGATTTTTTTAAATAGAAAATAATCACAATCCGACATCTTTTAAGTCTCAATACACAACATGACCATGCTGTATAGTGAGTGGTACATGACATGGAATGCACCATGAAGCTTCTTCACATGTGAAGAGACACGAATGGACGTACAAGGAGAGGCCTTACCGCTGCCCGTAACACACCTTAAACATTGTTTCAGGTTTAGACGAATTTGGAAGACTTCTATTTTCGTCTGCAGGTTCCATTCCTTTTGCCAGAAGTCTTTGATATAAGCCCAAGCTGTACGTTTCAGATCGGTGTGAGGGATTTAACTGTTCATTCGTCGTTTCATTCTTGGCAAACTGATCAACCACTATTGTACTAAAGGGGAGTACTGGCAGTGGACATTGTAACTACTTTTCATTTACGTGTTTATTTAGTCCTTCATATCGGTTTATTATCTCACTCTATGGAGGTTCACCGACACTTGTTTTAAACAGTTTCAGACAGTTACTGATGGTGACATTTTTGTCTTGGGTGCAAAACAGAGCCGAAGCAAGCTGCTCATACCGGCTGCAAGAAAATGACATTCAGGGACTTGCCTGAAACAGGGTCACACACACACACACACACACACACACACACACACACACACACACACACACACACACACACACACACACACACACACACACACAGAGGCACACACCACACACACACACACACACAACACACAGAGACACACACACACACACACACACACACACACACAATTACTGACACGTACGCCTCTGCCGATTAGCCCTCCTCCCTGCCACCTCCCACCTGTGTCCCCGCCCTCCACAAGCGCAGGCAAGCAAGCAAGCGCACGCACACACACACACACACACACACACACACACACACACACATCATAAGCGTGCGCCTATGTATATACATACATGTCCCACACACACACACACACACACACACACACACACACACACACACACACACACACACATGCATACGTGACACACGCACGCGCTCGCGCACGCGCACACACACACACATGTGCGCGCACACACACCACTATGTGCACACATAACACATTGCATACGAGGAGATAAAAGTTCGTTTGAAAAGGGCACAGATGTACAATGGGCACACACCTATCACAACCTTGCTCACACTCCTTCCGCCCATTGTAGACCCCAACCTCTCCCCCCCCCCCCTCCTCCACCCACACACACACACCCCTCCCCCCCCCCCCCCCCTTTTTTTCCAGCCTTCTCCGCATTTTGTGTGTGAAATGTCATCCAAGATCGGCCAGTAATCCCTGTGGTGTCTTGACCTTCAGGATCAACCCCACTTGGCTTTCTCTCTGTCTCTCCCATTACACATTTCTTTTCAACAGTGCACTGCCCTGCTCTAGAGACATCGCCGCTAAACTTTTCCTCTTTTCACGGAGAGGCATTAAAGATTGTGATCACGTAAGATAGATAGATAGATAGATAGATAGATAGATAGATAGATAGATGGATAGATGGATGGATGATGGATGATGATGGATGGATAGATAGACAGACAGATAGACAGACAGACAGAGGATACAGAGAGAGAGAGAGAGAGATAGAGTGGGAGAGAGAGACAGACAGACAGACAGATAGCTAGACAGACAGATAGAGAGAGAGAGAGAGAGAGAGAGAGAGACAGAGAGAGAGAGAGAGAGAGAGAGAGAGAGAGAGAGAGAGAGACAGACAGACAGACAGAAATAACAGAGAAGAGAGACGAGAGAACAGAGAGAGAGGAGAGAGAGAGATATAGAGATGCTGCTCACTCATGCATACGCACACAACCAACAAGAACTGTAACATCGGAACGCATATAAATTCTGCTCACCCTCATGCATACGGGGGGGGGGGGGGGGGGGGGCATCTGGGGGGTGGGGGGGGCGGGAATATTCCGATAGGACCAAAAAAAAAAAAAAAAATGAAAAGCATGTAGCGTGTCCAATACCACGACGAATACCACAGGACATAACGTCGCGTCCATCAATGATTTATTATTCAACGATATTGGAGATCGCGCCGTTTTCCCTGATATTAAAGAGGCATGCATAATGTATTGGGTCGTTTGACAACAAGAAAGGAGATTGATAAACATACGTTCTAATATGAAAGGCATGCATAATGTGTTGGGTCTTTTGACAAGAAGAAAGGAGACTGATAAACATACGATCTAATATGAAAGGCATGCATAATGTGTTGGGTCTTTTGACAAGAAGAAGGAGACTGATAAGCATACGTTCTAATGTCAAAGGCATGCATAATGTTTTGGGTCTTTTGACACAAAGAAAAGGAGATTGATAAGCATACGTTCTAATATCAAAGGCATGCATAATGTGTTGAGTATTTTGACAACAAGAGAGGAGACTGGTAACATACATTCTGTTTCTTTTTCTCCCCATGTTTTTTTAATCACCCTTGTCTATCATTCATTGTTTTCTTGTCTATACATTCTTCTGTCTTTTTTTTGCCTATTGGCTACCTACCTCCATGTGACTGTATAACCGTCTATCCATTTATGTCTGTCTGTCTGTTTGTATAAATCACATATGCATGCATGCATACTTGTGTGTGTGTGTGTGTGTGTGTGTGTGGTGTGTGTGTGTGTGTGTGTGTGTGTGGTGTGTGTGTGTGTGTGTGTGTTCAGTTCAGTTCAGTGGTTTATTTAACGTCTGTTCACCATTGATGATATAGACGAAAAATAATTTAAAAACGTCATCTCTAACTAACAAAGCTTAACCTCAAAGATAAAAAATAACAATAACTTTTTGAATTAGTGGTAAAAATAAACGCATCAAAGCAACTTGGCAATTTTTTTCCAGATTGTGCGATAATAGTAGCAATGTTTATGATAGAAGGGCCGGACAATATTTGACTGATATCTTGGATGTTGATATCAATAGAATTTTCTTTATAAATTGGAGTTAAGACAGAACATTCTCTCAACAAATGATGCACTGAAAATGGATTACCACAAGTACAAAAAACATGGCAAGAATATTTTGTGTTCCATGCATTTAATGTGACGAGGACAAGTATTTACATATTTCAGATTTTTCTCCACAATTTCTGTTATGAACACAATTTTCTAACTTTAGCCACATTTCTGACGAAGATGTTTTCAGTGAAGAAGAGAATAAATTACAATCGACGCAATGTTTAGTGTATGTGTGTATGTGGTGTGTGTATGTATGTATGTATGTATGTATGTATGTATGCATATATGCATGTATGCATGTATGTATATTACGTATGTATGTCTTATATGTGCATGTGTGTATGCATATATTATTTGTATATGCACTTGCGTATGCATGCACCTGTTTTTTTTGAGTGCGTCTTAGCCTGCCTGATACCTTTCCCTACACGTATTTACTGTTCAAAGTTAAGTACATCTTTATATACCGGCAACCCTTTTCTGACAGTTACTTTTGTTGTTTAATATATTTGCTCTCTGTAATAAATAGACAAAATCAAAACGCTGTCAAAAGAGTGTCCATACTGCTGGAAGGAAATGTAAATAGAATTCCAATTAAAAGAACAGTACCTCGCGCAAAAAAAAAAAAAAAATCTTCAGGCATATCCGTTGATCTTCCTCCCCTTCCTCCCCTCCCCCCCCCACTCTCTCTCTCTCTCTCTCTCTTTCTCCCCCCGTCACTTCCGCTCTCTCCCCCGTTTCGAACCGCCGCCGCCGCCCTGACTCGAATTTTTTTTGTGTTTGTGTGTGCTAAAACTGTATTACTTTCAGTAAACAAAAGCAATAGTCCTGCAAAGGGAAGAAAACAGTACACAAAAACACAGTATCTCTCTTTATATTTCAAAATTTTCTTCTCTTGGAAAAAGCCACGTGGCCGAAATTTTGAAATATGAAGAGCGGAAACTGTGACTTTTTTTTTGGTATTACTTTCGTCCATATGAAAGTCTGTCGCGCACTTCAGCCGAAACAGTGACGTAAACAACTTACTGTCTGAAAGAAGAACAACACTATCTTATCATAAACGAGCAGCCACTCCCTCCCCTTCACCCTCCCATAATCACCTTTCAGTTATTCTCTCTTTCCTTCCTGCCCTCCCCCTCCCCACCGAACCTCTCGTGAGTCCCTTAACCTTGTGATACCCCCCCCCCCCCCTCTCTCCCAGTGCCCCCTCCCCCTTCCGCCTTCTCCTCCAATGAATTGGTGGCTGAAAAAGCAAGGCATGCGTAAGGAACAGTAAGAAAAGGAAACAAGATGCAAAGCATATAAACATATTCCCAGTTTATTTTGAATACGCGAGTACAGCGACAAATAGGGGAAACAATTTCCAGGTAGTGGAAGAAAAAATTACCTCGACAGTGCGGGGGTTATTCCCCTTGTCGGATTTGATTTTTTTTTTCGGCCGTTATAGCCGTTAGTAATGGCTGTTCTGGTACAACAAACATTGGCATCATCCACGACCCATAATGAACATACCTGCACATTTTCAGAAAGATCGGCCCTGAAGTTTTGTCTGGAGCGAGTGGAACACATTTTGACCACGAACACACACACGCGCGCGCACACACACACACACACACACACACACACACACACACACACAGCATTTCTTCGTTCCCATCCTAAAGTACTCCCTGTTCTACAAGAACTGGGAGTACAAAAAAAGGAAGAATGACTTAATGGCTAAAAAAAAACCCCCTCGTCAAACAATAGGTTATGGGCCGTGTGAGTAATTAGCACAACAGGGGCTCTTCGTTAATTTCCGCTCAGTTCTCAATGGCGCGTGGCGGGCAATAGCGTCACTAATAGAATAATGAATGATCGGATCACGTCATTAAGTGATCATTTTTTTTTCATTCTTTTCTATCTTCGGAGGAAAATCTGGGTGTACTTGTCCTTGCTTTTCATTTGGTCCAAGTTTGTTTCAGTTGCTTTGATTTTCTTCATTTTCTCTTCCCATTTCTCTCTGTTTATATGCCCCTTTCTTTCTTTCTGGTCTGTCTTTTTTCTTTCGCTTTTCTTTTCTGTGTATTCTTTCCTTCTTTCATCCTTTCTTTCCTCGCTCCTTTTCTTTAATTATTTTTCACTGTTTCTTTCTTGTGATTGTTTTTCTTCTTTCCTTTTTTTTCCTTTTGTCTTTTTTTTTTCTTCTTCCTTGCTTCACTATTTTCATCTTTGTTTCGTTCTCTTACCTTCTCTCCTTCCATATGTTTTATTTTGTATTCTTTTCTTTCTTTCTTTCTTTCTTTCTTTCTCTCGTTCCGTCTTTTGTTCTCTCTCTCTCTCTCTCTCTCTCTCTCTCTCTCTCTCTCCTCTCTCTCTCTCTCTCTCTCTCCTCTCTCCCCCCTCCCTATCTCTCTTCTCTGTTCTCTCTCTCTCCTCTTTTTTCCATTTATCTCTCTCTTTCTACCCTTCCTCCCCCTCTCCCTTTAATCCACACACGCTTTACTCCTTTCGCAGTGCTTTCCGGCTGTAAATACGCTTTCGAAAGAGAAGTGAGCAAATGAAAGCACTATCTATTTCAGGAGTCTATTCATGCGATGCATGTATACACGATAACAAGCCGAAGTCGAATAAGCTGCGCTGAATTCCCGACCTGTACAAAGAATCAATTATCGGTGATGTTCTACTGGTTTTGTTGTTGTTGTTGTTGTTGTTGTTGTTGTTGTTGTTGTTGTTCTTTCTTTTGTTGATCACTGTCTTTTTTGACTTTCAGTTTCGCACCCAAGCAGGTCAAGTTGTCCTGGAGATCGATCGCAAAACAGACAGTTACAGATGACACGAACTACAGATTTCAAAGCCCCCCCCCCCCCCCCCCCCACCCCCCACCGCCCCCCCACACACACACATACACACACAGATTTCACACACACACACAACACACACACCACACACACACACACCACACACACACCACACACTCACCCAAACACATACACACACACACACACACACACACACACACACACACACAACACAACACAACACACACGTACACCTCTAAACACACACACACACACACACACACACACACACACACCACACACACCACACACACACACATTGCCCAAAATCCGGCGGCTCGTCCTGCAAGCAGTTACATTAAAACCTGCGCGGAACAGTTCCCCCCCCCCCCCCCCCCCCCCCCCCCCCCCCCAACTGTTTCGCAAAACAAACGAATAAAACACCTTGCTGAGAGCGTGTTCCGGCACGACACAGTGTTTGTGTACTGTATCCTGTTCGACATTGGTCTGTCAATCCCGAGGTCAGCTTTCCCCAACTGGAAGAGATGCGGAATTAGTAAACAACACGTTTCTACACTAAAAGGGAAGATAATCCACTCAGACATGTTCTTGTGGAAGAGTCTCACAGCAAGAGACAGTCATGAGGATCATTATTCTATGACAATCTGTTGATATCAATCAATCAATCAACCACACACACACACACACACACACACACACACACACACACACACACACACACACACACACACACACATTATTTCTATGATAATCTGTTATATCAATCAATCAATCAATCAATCAACCATCGATCAATTAATCCACCCAACCAAATACTCAACTGACCAGTTAATTAACCCCCTTCAGTCTTCCTTCTCTGATAGTCCCTTTCGATCTGTTTTTTTCTCTGGTACTCCATCTGGACCTTACTTTTTCTGATACTTTACCATGATCTCTCCTGTCACACACACACACACACCACACACACACACACACACACCACACACACACATACACACACACCACACACACACACACACACACACACACACACACACTGACATCGATGTTACAATATCAAAGTCTCTGTATTGTGTCGACCTTCAACAAGGATAGTTCACGGTTGTAAAATGCATCAAAACAGAGGAATGTTTCCAACTTTGCTTTCGTGTATTCAGTTTTACTAGAAACGCGCGCACACACACACACACAGCACACACCCACACACACACACACACCACACACACACACACACACACGCACACACACACACACACACACCACACACACGTACACACAGGACACACACACTCACCACACACACACACTCACTCCCACCACAAACACACACACACACACACACACACACACACACACACACCACACACACACACACACATACAGACAGCTGCCCTTGTATTATTAGCGCGACTGTAATAACTGATGCAAGGTCGAAGGATGACAAATGGCAGAGGAGGTAGGCAGGATTCGGTGATCAGTTCTTTCCCACCAGACAGCTGGATAGAGCTAGGTGAAGTCTTTATTGCCTCGGGTCATCTTCGGGTCGGGAAGCCGTCGTCCCATCAAACCGCTCAAATGACCACCACCAATATCTGCAGCGTGCCTCGAGACTAAGAAGAAGAAGAAGAAGAAGAAGAAGAGAGGAAAGAAGAAGAAGGAGAAGGAGAAGAAAGGAAGATAAGAACAACAAGAACAGGAACAAGAAACACAAGAAGTAACAGAAAGAAAATGAAATGGCAAGGAAGGAAGAAAAGAAGAAAGAAAAGAAAGAAAGAAAGAAAGAAAACGAACGAAGAGCAGGAGCAGCAACAGTAACAGGAGGAGGAGGAGGAGAAGAATGTGGGCGAGTAAGAAGAATCGAAGACGAAGAAAAGAAGAGAAGAAGAAGAAGAAGGAAGAAAAGAGAAAAAGAAAAGAAGGAGAAGAGAAGAAGATGTGAACAGAATGTGTGGTGTCTGTGTGTGTGCGTGCGTGCGTGCGCGCGTGCGTGCGTGCGTGCGTGTGTGTGTGTGTGTGTGTGTGTGAGAGAGAGAGAGACCGTTAGAGAGAGAAAAAGAGAGAAGAGAGAGAGAGATGAGGAGAGAGAGACAGAGAGACGACAGACAATATAGACAGACAGAATAGACCGAGACAGACGACTAAGAGAGAGTGAGGAGAGAGAGAAAAAGAGAGAGAGAAAGAGAGGGTGTGCGTGAGAGAGAGAGAGACAGACAGGCAGCAGACAGACAGACTAGCAGCGAAGACAGAGACAGTGACAGGCAATCAGACACACAGAGATAAGAGAGTACGAAATACATTGAAGAGAACATATCAAACAGCCAAAAGGACACACACACCACACACACCACACACACACCACACACATCACACACACACAAATACACACACATGTGCGCTCGCGCGCGCGCACACCACACAACACACACACACACAACACACACACGCAAGCACGCACGCGCGCTGCGCGGCGCAGAGCACGCCAACTGAGCGGTTACTGGGAGGGAAATGGAAAACAAAAACATTCAGAAGCACAGGCAGACAGATACGGAAATAAAAGGGCTGAAAATAAATTTGTATCACCACCGACAAAACGAACATCAATAGCAAAACAAACTCGAAGATAAACAACGGCGACAAGAACATAGAAACAACAACGAAAACAAACGACAACAACAACAACCACAACAAACTAAAAAAAATCTCACCCCCGCCTTGAAAAAAAAAAAAAAAAAAAAAAAAATAGCAGCAGCAGCAACAACAATAACAAAATCCGAAAAAAAAAAACCCAAAAAAAAAACAACAACAGAAAAACAGTTTACCTTTCGAATAATCAGAATGGTTAAACAGACATTTCGATCGCTATGGAATCGACGATGACAACCAAAATTTTCAAAAAACACCATTGCCTTA
>JADBJO010003812.1:82500-83512 GCA_016801955.1 Conus betulinus
AGTGACACTGAACAGCAAGTGGACGTGACACTCCATAGCACTAGCGGCAGTTCGTGGACAGTGACACTGAACAGCCAATGGACATGACACTCCATAGCACTAGCGGCAGTTCGTGACAGTGACACTGAACAGCCAATGGACATGACACTCCATAGCACTAGCGGCAGTTCGTGACAGTGACACTGAACAGCAAGTGGACGTGACACTCCATAGCACTAGCGGCAGTTCGTGACAGTGACACTGAACAGCCAATGGACATGACACTCCATGACACTAGCGACAGTTCGTGCCAGTGACACTGAACAGCCAATGGACCATGACACTCCATGACACTAGCGACAGTTCGTGCCAGTGACACTGAACAGCAAATGGACATGACACTCCAACTCTATGACACTGGCGACAGTTCGTGACAGTGACACTGAACAGTACATGGACATGACACTCCAACTCTATGACACTGGCGACAGTTCGTGACAGTGACCAGTGAAAAAAAACCCTGTATGGCAGAAGCAGGGATTATCCTGTTGTTGAAGAACATGCCGAAGGACGCCAAAACTGACCAAGGAAGTAAACCACGGGATCTATGACAAAACCGATGCAGCTGACTGATACAGAACACAAAAAGCACAGTGAATGTGAGAAACTCAAGCACGTTTGGTACCGACAAACGTCTGGCAGAACACTGACGAAAAAAAAAGGAAATTAATAGAGTCTGGTCAATGAAACAGTTTAAAACAAATATTGGCAAGTCTGCCGGAAAAAGGTAAGAAACTAGACAGTCTTCTCCCCGTGTCTGCAATGAAGTGAGACAGATCACTCCAAGTGGAGCAGAGATGTCGACACACGGAAGGATCTCCACCGGACCCACCTTGGCTGTTGTGATGTGGCATTTTTTTGGCCATGTGTGACACCTGGCAAATCTTCCACCGGACCCACCTTGGCTGTTGTGATGTAGTGTGTGAATCTACACCTATGTTGCCTCAGATGACAGTCCAGTCCCCAGTGATAG
>JADBJO010003812.1:90836-108336 GCA_016801955.1 Conus betulinus
ACGGTTACGAGCCCGAGTTGTTGACTTAAAGTAGGGACCGGTACATTCCCACTATGTGGTAATCTTTAGATAACCAAACCAGAAACCAATGAACAGGCCCAAAAAGGGCCTCAAACGTTGCATCAAGTCAAGTCAAGTAATCATTAGTAGACCTGTGTTGCACAACTTGTGAGAACAACAAAACGCCAATAGGAAATTCAGGTTAAATGGAGACATTAACGGTTGTCAACCAGAGGTCGATTTAGTTAATCAAGTTTAACTCTTATTTTGTGGAGAATAGAGCCAGGACAGGACCTGACCCAAACCAAAGGACAGATCAAATAGGACGGAAAGGAACATCGTTCGGAGTAGGGGACATCACCGCGGAAAGGAACGTCGTTCGAGTTAACATCTCCGCGGAAAGGAACGTCGTCGGATTAGACATCTCCGCGCGGTGTAGGTAAAAGGAACGTCGTTCGGATTAGAAAAGTCCAAAGTAACGAAAATGAAAACAAAATAGTACCACATGATGTCTATCATGCATCACAGTAACATTCAATCCATATGTCAATCATACATCACTCACAGCCAGATGCACCATTCTCAGAATAAAAAAAAGGAAAACTAGAAGAAACCAGGAACAAGTTTGGATACGGAAGTCATAAGGAGGAATCACACACACAAACAAACCACACAAACACACCCAGAGGTCTCCTCTCTCTCTGCGAGTGCGCAGGTGTGTGTGTTAGCGAGGACGTGTGTGGGGGTGTGTGTGTGTGTGTGCTGTGGTGGTGTGTGTGTCCCGCGCGCGCGCGCGTGTGTGTGTGTGGTGGGAGGTGTGTGTGTGTGTTGTGTGTGTGTTCGCGCGCGCCAGAGAAAGTGTGCGCGTGCTGGGTTGAAACTTTTAAGCGTGCTGATGTATCACTATCCAAAACACTGCGAACGAAAGCAGCAAGCGTGAAGCTGACAAACGTATGACGATAGCGCCACACACAATACTACTGGTTGGCACGCTTCCATGGAACTTCGGTAATCTACCGACCTGGAACAGAGACTGGGGGTCACTGACTCTTTATACTATAAGTGTGTTCCTCCGCTCTGAGAGCTCTTTGCGCGGGAGTCGAGAAACCCGATTTCGTTGCGAAACAGTTTTGTTCCGGGGAAGACTGAGACACTGAAGGAGCTCTAACAAAATAGCTGATCAGCCGAATCTCCACTCACGCGCGTGCACACACACACACACACACACACACAGAGTAACGGAATATACCTGAATGAGTCTTTTATTTTAAAAGTAAAATATTGTCTACAATCTTCGTTTTATGTAAGCTGCACGATTGTGTACGAATCCATTGAATGTTTTTGTCTCGGTACATTTTCGTTCGTTCGTTTTATTGTTTTGCTTCCAAAAAGAACAGTTGTTAGGAAATGTCCTGTGTTTTTGTTTTCTTAACCAACAGAAAACAATCGTAAAAATTACAATTTCGTTTCCAGGAACAAAACGGTAGGAAAAGGAAACAAACAAACAAAAACAAATGCTCTGACAGGCTGATATGCCACGAAGATTTTTTTTATAAATAGGAACCAGCCAATAAATCAATCAACCAAGTCATGCTATTATGGTCTTGCCGACCACAATAGCCACAGCAGGGTGGTAGCCAAACATCGTACTTTTTTTTTTAGACCAGAGCGAGCAAAATACACATGAAAATTCTCAAAAAGGCAAGTCCAGTTAGTTTCAGAAACAAAGCAAATGATAGAAAGATAACTGAATAATCGGACAGATTTGTAAGCAAAATTCATTATGTAAAGATACGGAACATGGGTAAAACTTCTTTCGTACCTGGCATTTTTTTATATGTGTATGCCTATGTTTCTCCTGCAGCAGTTAGGTTGAACGCAGGATGGTACATTTACCTTTGTACAAATTACTGATTTCATGTCATGCCTAGATTTTTTTGCGCGCGCGCGCGCGCACACACACACACACACACACACACACAGACTCACCGGCATGCATACGCACTCATGTCAATTTCCTTAGTTAACAATGATTGATTGGTTTCGATTTTTTTTTTTTTTTTAATCGCTAAAGTTTTTCATTCTTGAAAGACTGATCTGTACGGGCACTTGATTAGATTTACTGATGTCTTTTTCGTTTTGCTTTGCTTTGATAAGCTTGTGTTCTTCACTTTTATTGTATTTCACTCAGATTTTCTTTGTTCTTATCTGAATTTAAACCTCTATTTCTCTTCACTTACGTCATAAACAGATCTAGCTGGTTCTGTGAATACTGTTTCATATGGATTGATCAATACGGATAGTACAGTCTCAATTGTATCCGTTAATTGCCAGGGGCTAAATGAACAACAAAAAAAAAGTCTATCATTATCTAAAAAGCAAAAACACATTCTGTTTATTTTCCAGAAGATAGACACTTTGAAGAAAAAATGGAATGCCATATGCGATCTGAATGGGGGTACCGAGGATATTTTTCAAGTTATGTCTCTAATTGCAAGAGGTGTGGCAATACTTTTTAATAACAACTTCGAAACTAAGATTAAAATGCTCAAAAGAGTGATGATGGGAATAGTCTCATAATCCAGGCGTATATCAAAATAAGATATTCTGTTTGTAAATGTAAATAGACCAAATAGTATGACCCAGATGTTATAGTAGTCTACTTTGAAGCAACACATTGAAATTTTTGGTGTTACGTAATGTAGTAATGAAAGGAGACTTTAACTTAGTGTTGGATCTGGTGAGAGATTATTATAGTTATGAAAATGTTAACAACGCCAAGGCGAGAGAAACAGTGGAAAACATGATCTCGTTGCAAAAGTGCGGCGACTGCAGGCGGAAATCTAAACAAATTTTTAATGTAATTAATAACGAATCAACAAGAAAAATGTAGACAAACGAATCACAAGACAAAACACAACGCGTTTTCAACCTCATAGGTCTTCCTCAGGCAAAAGACAAAACACTCAGGACAACGAAAATGAACGAGCAATCACTTACCTCCGTTCACTTCAGCGCAAGATGGGCGTTAAATGAAAACGAGGCTGTCAAGAAGGAGGCAATGTGTGAGTTGACGTAGTAATGATGATAGTTATATTACTGATAGGAATAATGATAATGGTAATGATGATGATCAAGACATCAAAAATAAATAAATAAAGACCGGATCACTATCACTTTTGGTGAGAATAAGGCTATAGCAGTGGTGGTATGGGAGAAAGTATAGTGGGTTAAAGGATTCTTAAACAGCATGGTTGCCTCGGCAACGGTTTTAGTGGTGATGGCGATGGTGATGTCAATGGTAGTGATGGTAATCTCAATAATAACAATCGTAATGATAATAATGATGATGATGCTAACAACTATAGCAACGGTAATGGTAATAATAGTACTGATAATAAAGGCATGATACAGAAATATAATTCAAGAAAGAAGAAACATTTAATAGCAATAATATTGATAACAGTAATGATAACAATAGTACTAATACTAAGGGAAGGGAGGGAGAAAAAAAAAAAGGAGAGGGGGGAGGACAGGAAGAGCAAAGAGGAGAAGGAATGTATAAATTATGGGAAGGATGGAATCTAATAGGTATATTAATAATTACAATAATGTATATTGATAGTTTTAATAGTAATCACGATTGTAACCATATAGCAATGATATTGATGCTATGCTGTAAAAGTGGTAAGCTGGAAGATATATATATATATATATATAGAGATTGGAGATTGTCTCCCACTTTGGAGACTAGAAGCTTGCTGAAGGTTCATTTGAGAAGCATTTATTATTCCCCATTCACCCACTCAAGCACATACTGTCAGTTAGGCAGAATCATCTACCACTGCAGATATGAAGGCTTATCACCCCCTTATTTCTACAATCTAAGACATAAGAGCAAGCTTTGTTTATAATTCAATATATATGTGTGTGTGTGTGTGTGTGTGTGTGTGTGTGTGTGTGTGTGTGTGTGTGTGTGTGACTGGTAATGATCATAGTGTTCTTAATAGTGATGAAGATTATGATGTTAACACTAATAGAAACAAAATGAATATTGAAGTTAGTTGTTCTTTGGGGGTGTGCGTGCGTGCGTGCGTGCGTGTGTGTTTATCATTTTCATTTTTATTTTTTATATTAAGGTGATGATGATTTTTTTTTTCTTAATTGTCACTTGCGTTTGAAACCAATCACAACGCAGTCATATTCATATATCTAGTTTCCGTTCATAAGTTTATGTCTAGTTTTCAGTGCATAAAAGATATACATTGCCAAATTACATTTTACATAAAATTCATAGCATTTCAGTTCACATCATCAGTACATAATTTACACTAAGCGCATACATTTCAGTCAAGTGCCATAAACAGTTTCCGTATCATGTATTAGCTTATTTGCAAGGCAGGGTTTTTCAAAAATTAAATACAAATAGACACCAAAAACAAAGCAAAAACAGAAGCAAAAGGGAGAGAGAGAGAGAGAGAGAGAGAGAGAGAGAGAGAGAGAGAGAGAGAGAGAGAGAGAGAGAGAGAGAGAGAGAGAGAGGAGGGTAAGACACCGAAAAAGCCACAAGGGGATCCATATGTACATGCATGATAAGTGATACGGAGACAGACCAGTCCCTCAACATGCACATCAAGTCCACAAATTACAATTCTATCAAAGATTGGTATAAATGCCATTTTTCGTGCAGTTTTTGAATGGACTTTACGCTTTTTGCGACTTGCTGTTCAAGATTATATCTTGTCTTTAAATAGTGTAGAAAGTTCATTACAATTGGAAGTTTTTTCTCACATTTGCATTTATAGATGAAATTTGGCTAGAAGTAAAATAAAGTCAAAGGGTTCATCACTTCTAAAATTATTTGAATGCCCAAATAATACCAGTTCAACAGACAGATTTAAAGAATCCGCATGCTGACAACTTCCTTTTATTATTACTTGAAGTTGTTGCCAAAAATGTGCCGCATGCTCACACGACCAAAATAGATGCTCAATGTTTTCTCTTTCTGTATTACAAAATGTACAACGATCATTCGGTTCAATTCTCATCTTTGACAGCACAATATTTGTACCCAGTATATACGGTGTAGAATTCTTATCTGAAACCATTTAAGTTTTATTTTTTATTTTTTGCACCTTTTTAAAAATGACATCCCCCATTCCAATTGCTGTTCAAGTTTTTCATTCCACTTATTGCAATAAGCAGGGTTTATGTTGTCACACAGAAGGGCATCATAATAAACACGTGCCCTCTGCTGACTGAACAGATAAGTTTCCATAATTAGACCTTTCTTCATTCTTGTTATTCATCATTGTTACTGCAGTTTTCCGAATATATGCGCTTCCTTCTCTTAATAATCCAGTATACGAGATAAAGTCAATGCAAAATCCATATTTGTTATTGAAATCTCTATATGCCAAAGGGTACCATCTTCTTTTATAAAGTGTCCAATTGAATGTATATTTTTGTCGAACAGACCTTGATAAAAAAAAAATTGGTTTTTTTTTGTTTATCTTAATATTTCATTATAGAATATATTTTCGGAAGCCATTTCTTCAGAAATGCAAGGTAGAATCCTTCGGCCAAATTCCTTATATGCCTCAAATACATCAGCCCAAAATTTATTTTTCGATAATTGGCCTAGAGGAAGACTACAACCAATTTTTTTCTAGATAATCTATTTTGGACAACTTGCCAAAATAATACTTTTCCACTTGTGAGACGATGTCCTTATTTTTCTAATCCATGCAAGTTTTAATGCAAATATATATTCTTTTATTCTTGGCACACCAAGTCCTCCATTCAATATGTTTTTAGTCACAGTTTTTCTATTTATACGATCCCTTTTTCTATTCCAAACAAATCGAAATACTGAGTTTTGAATAGCATTAACTACATCATCATCGGGGAGGATTTGGAAGTAGAATCCAGAGATGAATAGTTTGGACAAGATTAAAGACTTTAAAACAGCCACCCTGCCAAGTGGAGTAATCTGTCTCTGTCTTTTTAACCATACCTTATATAGCATTCTTATTTCAAGAAACCTAGCCTGTATGTTTATTTCTGAACAATAAGCAAGATCGTTGGTAATAAAATACCCAGAATTTTAAATTGTGGTGGATTCCACTGTATACGTAAGTGTTGCATATAGCGAATGTTCGAGTTTTTCCTACTGCCAAGCCATATAGCACTTGTTTTTTTCTGTGTTTAATGTCAAACCTGACTTTCTTCCAAACCTATCAACTGTTATCAGAGTTTCCTCAAAAGGCTCTTTGTCACCTTCAAGCATGATTTCTGCATCGTCTGCATATTGTGAAATTTTGTGTTCTGTATTATTAATTTGGATCCTTTTATAGTTCTATTATCTCTCAACATAATGGCAAGGATTTCCACGCACAAATAAAATATGTAGGCTGAAACTGGGTCACCTTGCCTGCATCCACGACCTACAGGAAACCAATAGATGCCTGTCCATTTACAAGAACAGTTGACTTAATATTATTGTAAAAAGTACTCATCCATTTACGTATATCTGGTCCAAATCCGAATGCTACAAGCACTTTATTCATAAATCCCCAGTCAAGTGAATCGAAGGCTTTTTCGAAATCTAAGCATAAAAGCAAACCAGGCAGCTGGTGTGTTTGCAAGTAGTTAATTAAGTCATAGATTAGTCTAATATTATCTCCGATATATCTGTTGGCCAAAAATCCTGTTTGGTCTTCATTAATCAAGCCTGGAAGAACCATTTTTAGTCTATTCGCAAACATGCTGACCCTATCTTATAAACAACGTTTAAAAGAGTAATTGGCCTCCAGTTTTTTATGACATCTCGAGATTTATCACCTTTAGGAATACAAACTATAATTCCTTCTTTTTGTGTGGTAGACAGCTCACCTAGTTGAAAACCCTTCATTTATGGATCGGACAACGAATATTCCAAGTGATGGCAAAAAAAATTGAAAAACTCAACAGTAAATCCGTCTGATCCAGGGCTTTTATTGTTTTTCATCTGTTTAAGTTTAAGCCTCCTCTATAGAAATTTCTCCTTCTAATTGTATAAGTGCATAGCCAGCCTCCTCTATAGAAATTTCTCCTTCTAATTGTACCTTTTCTTGGTCTGTTAAGACATGAAAAGTTAACCATTTTTCAGATCTCACACTCCTCAAGTTCCTTTGGCCGGTACAATTTTTCATAAAATTTCTTCACTTCTTGTTGGACCCTTTCGTCATCAAATATTTCTAAACCATCATCTAATGTTAACTTTGTCATATTTTTGTTTTAAAAATTTCTTTTTCAAGCGAGCAAAAAATACTGATTCACCTTTCCCCTTCTGCTATCCAACGCACTCGTGATCGAATCAAAACCCCCTGCATTTTAGCTTCCCTAAGTCTGACTAGCTCCTCTTTGTCCTGCTCTAACTCATGTCTTTCTTCACCAGTCAACTGTTCCTTCCTCTCTAACTTTTCAATATTCACTTCTAAACGCTTCTGCTTTTCATTACTTCTGCGTTTCTTTTCAGTAGCAAATGTTATAGTTTTGCTTCTTATTTTCATCAGCAAAACATCTAAAAACAGTTGGTCTGAAATAGTAAACTGAATTATTGTGAACGCTCAATAAATGGTAGTTCTTCCCTTGAATAGGGCAGTACTGCATACTCTTCTATTACAGTTTTAATTTCCTCGTTAATTTCATCAATGTACTGTTTGTCCTTCAACAAAGAACAATTAAATTTCCAGAAGGGGTATCGTTTAGTTTCTCTAGCAAAGGTTAACATCAGAGTAATCATTGAATGATCTGTCCTGTATCCTGCCTTAATATCTGTATCCGTGACGAAGGTAGACACATAGGGAGCCGGAATAGCTCAGTTGGTAGAACGCCTGACTCGCAATCTTGGTGATCCTGGGGTTGCGGGTTCGAACCTCCACCGGGGCGTTTCGGTACAGGGGGATTTTTCCCTCTCGAGAGTTAACATTGGTTCTGACTCCATTTCCCATACAGTCCTTCGAATGAGACTATAAACTGAGGTTTCCGCGTGTGAACGCACACATAACATCTTGCACACACGTAAAATCCCATCACCAACATTCGGAAGAGTAGGCCAGCTTGGCCGTTGGTATGGATGACACGTTACACATAGCATGCAACCTGAGAGAGAAATGGAAAGAATGAAGGAAGTAAGAAAATGAGTGATCGATATTGAACGATACTGACTGGATGACACGGGAAACGACTGAATGAAGCACCAGCTGGCAGCTCTTCAGTCGGCACTACCCAGGTAGGCAGCCCGTTGTGTAAACGAGTGTTGATTGTAAAGCGCTTAGAGCTTGGCGTCTAGCCGAGAATAGGCGCTATATAAGTATTCATTATCATCATTATCAACATAGTCTGAAACTAGATTAAAAATCAAGTCTACTTTGTTGCAGAGGGGAGGATCTCTGCCATGTGTATCTTTTCAATTCAGGATTCAGTATTCTCCATATATCTGTAAGATCTAGATTAAGCATCATGTCTTCAACTTGCTGTTGTGCTTTAACATTGTTATAATGCTTGTAATTAAAATAATCCATTGAAAAATCTTGTACCAGGTTCCAGTCCCCTCCAATTATAACATTTTCAGCACCCACATCCTTAATATTATCTTCTAATTCAACAAAAAAAAATAAGGATTATCATAATTTGGTCCATACAAGTTAATGATCAACATCACATTATCCAAATGGATACGACAGCAAAAATGTAGTTTCCACCTGTATCTTTGTAAACCTTCTTTACACAAAATTCAAAATTATTGTTAAAGAGGATCGCAACACCTCTTGAATTAGACATATATGATGCAAAATATGCTTCATAACCCCATTCTGCTCTGATACACATTTCAAGCTTGGGGTCAAAATGGGTATCCTGCAAAAGATACACCGAGAACGCTTTTTCTCTTAAATAATGAAACACATCCCTCCTCTTTTTTTGATCCGCTAGGCCTCGGCAGTTCATTGAACAAAACCTTACAGAATTATTCATCTTACATCTTTATAAGTGGAAGCAGAAACACACATACCCTGCAACTGACACAGTGTCCAACTGAAATACAGGCAGCTAAATACAGACAAAATCACCAGTCCCCTGTGTGACAGCAAAATCTGACCATCTCTCTCACAAAAAAAAAAAAAAAAAAAAAAAAATCTCATTCAACAAAGGATTTCCTCCAGTTGAACATGATAAAGACCAAATGAATACGAGAAAAACAAGCATGACATAAACAAAAAAATTAATAAAGTAAAAAAATCAAGGCTATAACAGCAAAACATTGTTAAATTTTGGGGAGCGATGCGCTTATGTGCGCCAACAGCATTGAGGATATAATGAATAATTAACATGAGTGCGTAAAAAGCACAAATGAAAACAACGGTAGGGAAGACTGGGAAGGACAGGACTGCAGCCATCTGTTCGCACCTGTGATATGCGAGCGTGTGCCTTAGCGCGTGCAACTAGACCTGTACGCGGCTTGCACGAGGATTTCATCAACTCGTGAAGTCGTGTTCATGCACTACTACAAGCGTGCATGTCCACAAGTACAGTTGCAATGGGGATAGCGGAGTAAACGGAAGGGGGGGGGGGGGGGGGGGGGGGGAGGGGACACCCGGAGCTGTGCACCGACTCAAGCCTGTTATGTAATAAAAAAATAATAAATAAAAAAAATTTTAAAAAAGTAGAAGACGGCCGCAATGGCATGTGACATGTGTACACGCTGCCCACAATGAAATACATCATTTTTTTGTAGTAATAGAGCTCTGAGGGATGTGACAGGAGAGAGAGAGAGAGAGAGAGAGAGAGAGAGAGAGAGAGAGAGAGAGAGAGAGAGAGAGAGAGAGAGAGAGAGAGAGTGGAGGGAGGGGGGGGGGGGGGGGGGCAGAATAAAGGTAGTAGCAAAGCAAAACGCAAGGCATACAATTAAAGTGCTGTTGCATAAATTACCTTTTCTGGGGGAAAAAAAAAAAAAAACAAGGGAAGTGCAACGTCGGGGTAAGAGGGAAAGAATGGGGGAGGGGAAGGTAACAGGTGGAGGAGAGGGGGGAGGGGGGCACAAGGTAAGCTGGGCCCCTATCTGCCAATGCCAATCTAATGATAAACTGCACAGGAACACCACACACTGTGCACTTTTCAGACGTTGAAAGCCGGCACCATCAAGTGTTTGAATATCATTATACTTAAAATCTGCCAAATCAAAATCATTATATGGCTATTAAAGTACATGAATGTATACCTCATTCTAAAAGTGAGCTGGTTTTATTTTGTTTTATCATTGATGATAAGGCATTCAAAGAGAAATGTAACAGTCCATTCATAATGCAAAGAATTGCCACTACATTTGTTTCATTTAGAATGAGTGGCCAAGCACACACACAAACCTTCACCACCACCACCCTCAAAAATCTCCCACCCACCCACCTAAATAGAAAATAAAACAACAAAACCAACTATTCTGTAATATATATATATATATATATATCACACACACATAAATATATACATATACATATATATATACACACACATATATATATATATCTACTACATATATATATATATATATATATATATATATATATATATATATATATATATATATATATACATACATACATATATATATGTTGCATTGACAGTGTACTGGCGTGGAAAGTGTACTCTCCACGGGCAAAATCGTGGAATGTATACTTTCAATGGGCATTTCGTGGAAAGTATACCGCGTTGAGATTCCACGAGTTTTCCCGTGGAAAGTATACTTTCCACGGGCCTTAGCGTGGAATGTGTACTTTCCACGGCTACAATCGTGGAAAGTAAACGCTGTGGGCGAAGCACGACGACTGGTTTGACCTGGTTTCCTCAAAATCTGCATGGGAAGTAAGTACTTTTCACCATTCACACTGACAAGAATTTTATTATGAGAGCAGATGGATAAAAAAATTTTATTATGAGAGCAGATGGATAAAAAAGTATTAAAAAATTTTAAAAAACACTAGTTGCCACATAATGACATGTAATAAAATACAATGCAACCATGGGAAATTGACTGACGGGACAATTTCAGTGAGTTCTTGTGACACTACTTATTGCAACAGGTCAAGCTATTGTGGCATCGGCTGTTGCACAAATCTCTCCCTTTTTTGCACTTGCAGCTGTTCGTTTTGCAACCCGTCTTGCAGCCGCACTGGATGAAGCCTTGTCCTGTCCCGACCGATTCTCCAGTCACTGCTGATCTGAGGGCAATTTCCTGTTCTGGGACTTGATCTTCTGTCAGCAGTTTTTCTGTCACATTTTTGGATTTGATTGCCACAGCACAACTTTTGCAGACGTCCAATTGACGTACCCAATTTGTACTTGCCATGGTTGACTTCTAGCACAACGCCTATGAGATGTCCTGGATCAGCACGACCTCTGTCAAACTTTGGGGATGGGTATTCTGACGTTGTCTCCTACTGCCAACGGTGGCAGTTTGGCTTCACTTATGAGGCACATTTTTTTTCGCTTTTGTTTTTCTTGGGCTTCGTGGGCTTCTTTTCTCTTATGCCGTATGGCAGAACGCAAAGAGCAACGAGAACATTTGTCAGCCTGGGAACAATGCGGATGTGCCAGCTTGGAACAAGTTCTGCATACAACAGCTTCATTCATGTGTATCTCGCACACGTTGCAGATTGCATTAACGTTGGCAGGTATCTGGACGTCATGGTGAAGTGGGGACGAAACTTGACGAGCTGCAGCCTCTCCTTGTCGTGGCGCTGGTTCCACCTCCTGGGTAACGGGCATCTCAGTTGCTTCCTCCAGGCCATCCACGGGTTGTTCCGACGACTCTTCTCCCCGGTCCGATGCTGTCAAAATAGATTAAAGAAGTAAATAAATGTAGGTCACACTTTGCAAGTTTTTTTTGAGGCTGTGACATTACGTCGTTTTGTGACACGGTCTGAGGGACCTTTTCCAGTCACAAGTCCACCTTCACACCTCTCCTTATTGCAGCGCATGACACTGGGCCATAATCATATACGACCAGTAGTTTAGGAGATATAGAGTTTTGAAGATTTAACACTTATAAACCCGCTACGCATGCGCATTCCGTCACAATTATTGTGTTGGCGATAACTTTGATGTATTCGGTGTGAGGGGATGACGTAACACTACCTATATTCCAAAATTTCGTTGATTTTCGTTCAGTAGTTCCCAAGTTATGGCAAATTTTAGGTTTTAAGCGTATACGCATGCGTAGACCGCACGTGACTATTCTGAAAAAAAATTCAAAGGGTCGGGCATCATCACCATATATGTCCGAACAAACACACATGCGCGCGCGCGCGCATACACACACACACACACACACACACACACACACACACACACACACACACACACACACACACACACACACACACACACACACACACACACACACACACACACACACACACACACACACACACACACACACACACACACACACACACACACACACACACACACACACACACACACACACACACACACACACACACACACACACACGTCTAATATCGCAATTTGCAAAAAAAAAGTGTTAACGGAAAGTGCAATTACTACTACTACTACTACTACTACTACTACTACTACTACTACTACTACTACTACTACTACTACTACGTCCTATTGGCAGTGAAGGGATTAAAGGAAAATTAATTGTAGTTTTAGAGAAATAAATCATAAAACAAATTACTAACCTTTTTTTTTTTTTTTACATTTTTATGCTGTAAATTTACCACTGAAGGAGGAGTCAGTGCTATTTAATTGCACCACTGTAATCTTTAGTTAATACACACTACTAGGGTTCGTGAAACACCACAATGTTAATGTCACAATAGTCTTACCTGCGTTCGTGTCGTCACTGGTTGTTCTGTTGAATCTCCCCGCCATGATCGTCTCTAAATCCTCTTCATCTGTGATTAGTGACAGAACTTCAAGTGGGAGAGCTGAAGAGGTCAAACCAGTGGACGCAGGTTTTCCGAAGACTGCTTCACAGGGTGACATTCCCAGTCTCGAATGATGTGAACTGTTTTTCTGGAACTGTACGAACTTCAGACCTTGAGCCCACCTCGTGCAATTGTTGTCTCTCATCCACGACACCAATTGTTTGTGAACCTTGTCGTTTGATTTCTCCACAGAACCCTGAGACTGTGGATGTCTCGGGCGCCCATGGACAATCTTGAGGTTTGGCCAGAGGCTGGTAAGCTCCACGATGATCCTGTTGACGAATTCTCTGCCATTATCCGACTGCAGGATGTTGGGAGCTCCGTTGGTGTGGAGGAAAATGTCAAGCAACGCGGTAGCAACATCGACAGCAGATTTTCTCTCCAACGGTCGGAGATGCACAAACTTCGTGAAGTGATCCTGGTAGTTCAGAATCCACTTGAAAGGTCCATCCGCCTGACTCTGCATGTCGATCAAGTTGACTTGGCCACGTGAGTTGAGATCAGATGAGCGAACAGGTTTCACGACAATGCTGGTAGTGCTAGGCTTGCATCTCCGCGCGCTGGCATTCGTCACAGAATGAAACGAACAGCTTCACAGCGTCCTGCGTGATATTTGCATAACGCCTCTTCAAATGACGCATCATTTTGTTGATACCTCCATGACCTTGAGCAATGTGTACTTCATAGATCTTCTTATAAAGTTCATCATTGTGCACATAGTACAGGATCGCGTCATCCTCTTGGTGCCGCTTTTTGATCAGTTTCTCCACTTCCCCAACAGAGAGAATGTCGAACCGTTTGCAAGCATTTCGTTCGTCATCTCTGTTTTGCCACCAGCTGCCCTTCCACGCTTCACAATTTCCAGCAGCTGCTGGTATCTCTCAATTGACAACGCACAATTGTTCTTCTGTTTTGTGTCGATTTTGTCGACCCAGCTGTCATAAAATTGCTGCCCACGACGCACTGTCTCTTCCATGTTGTCTGTGAACTGTGTTTCACGGAAATATTTACCGAGTAGTATTCACTTGACGGCGACAATGAAGTGTGTGCATTCAACTTTGGTCCCTAAAGGTCGCCGAGAACAACAAAAACATTTCCGGTAACGTCTCCTGTACAGATCTCACGATTTTGCCCGTGGAATTTGTACTGGCACACTTTCAACGCAGTTTCTTCGTGGAAAGTATACATTAAACGCCGGTTTTTCATTGAATGTATACTTTCCACGGCTGATCCATGGAATGTATACATTCCACATACACACACACATATATATATATAATTGTTTATATTCACAGATAAATCCATGGCCTAAGTATAAATGCAAAGAATTGCCAGCAACTTGTACCACCGTTATTGAGCGAAACACACACGCTTGCGCGCGCGCACGCACACAGAGTCACGCGCGCGCACAGAGAGAGAGAGAGAGAGAGAGAGAGAGAGAGAGAGAGAGAGAGAGAGAGAGAGAGAGAGACTCAAGAGTTCATTCTCTCCACCACCCCTCAATCAAAAGTTCTCCGACATTTCAAGTTCAGCTGCTGCTACTGATCCTCAAACTAGAAGAGACCCTGCACTTCTGCTGAGTCACACACACACACACACACACACACACACACACACACACACCATACATACATCACACATACATCACACACGCGCGCACGCACGGACATACCCACACCCAAGCACACACACACACAGAAGCACGCACACGCACGCACAAACACAAACATAACATCAGTACTTCAGTTTGAATCTTGATCAATGCTTGGCTAAGCCAAACTTTGTCCAGAGGTCCCTGTTCAATGTCTCAAAACAGATAATGGTTATCTGTGTAGCAAACAGTCTGTGAAGCAGTTTGTGAAGATCCTTAGTACAAATGATGCACAACGCAGCTCCCGACAAGCATAAAGTCCATCAGTCTGCATGCGGACATTCCCAACACATTTTGATCACATTTTTGATCGCAACATGTACATATATGAATTACTTTCAAGCGCCCGCACATATCATCCCAACTCTAGCATAGCCACATTAAATTCAATGCACAAATATTCTTCATGAGCCAGGGAAACATTAACATCCACCTGCACAAGCACGCAATACTCACATACACACACACACACACACACACACACACACACACACACACACAACTTTAACATAAATCTGCATGCGGCTTTTAAGCAGTGTCCGCTTTGTTACCATTGAATAGATCTGATCAGCTCTGCTGTGCTGGAAGATAATTCATGTTCCTGGTCCCCGTCTCAAAGATGCTGACAGTGTTGAAAACAGGGAGCTGTGTGCCTTCGATGAGTCGACCCTTTGCTGCACACGCATGTACCTATGTGCACACAGCACACACGTTCTGTGCACAGCCTACACATGGCTAACACATGGCCAACGAACACACACACAAGCACCGCTAGCCTGCACTTGCACGCCCCACCTGGATATCCGCATCCTCACAGTTGAGTTGAAGTGGTGTCACTCTGGCTGCCCCGAGCTGTCCCTCCATCAACCAGCTGCTGCAGTCGTCGCTGGATGTCAGACTCTCGCGGAGAGTCGCAGGGGGGGAGAGAGCTGCGGGGAGGCGGAGAGCCACGGCGAAGGGGAGAGCCAGGGTTGACAAGGAAGGTGGAGGTCATGGTGGTCAGCTCGGGTGAACCCCCCACCTCCATGGGTGCCCCTCCAGACAGCGGGGCGACGACTGAGGTCAGGAATCACCGGAGTGGAGTGAGACACTGGCGGCGCCGGTCCCGTGTGCAGGTCTGCCCCACCCCTCTATGGTCCCGCCTCTCACCTGTCTGCAACTGTCCCTGTGGCTGCCGCCTGGGTTGTGACTGCTGCTGGTGACGTTGCTGCTGCTGTTGTCGCCGTTTCTGCTGCTGCTAGAGACGCTGCTGCATCATCTGCTGCTGCTGCCTCTGCTGCGTTGTGGGTATGTAGCCGATGAGCTTCTCATCAATGACACTGGTGTCACCCCGCTTCACCTCCCACACAGAGTCGTTCAGCAGTCGGGCAAACAGTCTGCCACCATTGGCCGACCACGCCTCCACCACCTTCTCGTGCTGACGGACTCTGGAGAGGCGCTGAAAATTCAGTACCGTTAGGTCCTCAGTGATCACAATACCGGTGTTTTTTAGTTTGCGTCGATTCTTCACCACCTCAACCTTATCCTTTCTCGACACAAATTAACGATGACAGGTCTGTCATGTCCTTATTGGGCCTACCAATCCTGTGCACAGCCGAAATCCTACCACCATCAATTCCATCGACGCCCAGTTTTTGACGAAACCGTTCTAGAACTTCTCCTCACAATCTGCCGCCCTCTCGTTTCTTCCATCTCCAGTCAAACCAATCACTCTCACCGACTCCCGTCTGGTATACTGCTCCAGTTCGTTGCCAGCTTCCTTTTGTTCCAAAACAATGCTGCGGAGATTACGAATATCTTCTTCCTTGTCTCGACAAAGGCGCAAAGCTTTATCTAAGAGTGTGCGAAGGTTATCGTTGTCTTTTTGCAGAGTAAATATGGCCCCCTCTAGTTGTTCGATTCGTTCATCAAGTTTGGCTGACAAAGTTGACTGACAAGTGTCAATTCGTTGACGCAAATCGTCAAAACCTTTCTGCAATGTTTCAAAAGGCACATTTTCGGCCATTTTTACTTCGCTATCAACAGTTCTTTTCACGGTAAACTGGAGTCTAGTTTGAGACAGAGACCTTGAATTCGAAACTTTACTTCTTACTTACAGACCGGTCTCGCCTCGTCGGCCGCTGGCTAAGAGCTGAAGCCTCACGGCTTGTGTCCGTGTCAGTGCTGATGTTCTGCCGCTGTTCACGTTGTCGCTTCTTCGTCTTATTGGGCATGTTTCGCACGCGCAAAAGTTGACATAGGCTACTACATCGAAAGAGGAGCCAACATGGATGCACTCACTTCAGCCCCCATCTTCCAATAGTGCGCTCAGTCCAAAACACTTTCATGGCACACATATCAGTGTCACCAAATTAAATCCATCCTCTTGCTGTGGCTGCCGACAAACAAAAACTTCAAAGACACATTTCACCACTGTAAAGATGGAAGCAATCTTTGAATTCGCAATGAAACGCAGTGAAACGTGGAGCTCCGAACAAACACGTCCGACCGCCGCGAGCGATCGCTCACCTCTCCAAGGTGATGATGATGGTGCTAAAAATGATGATGTGCTGAGATTGCTACTGAGAGTAATCGTAATAAAAGTAATGTTAGTACCAGTAATAGTAGGTGGGAAGGAATGGAGACGGTCAATGAGTAGAAGTCAACATTGCTACTGGAGTAGGGAGAAGGTCGTGACGATAACGTTGCAATGTTAATAATATTAATGGTAGGTGAAAAGGAATATAGATGATGAAAGGGCGAAAGGTTAAGTGAAAGGTGAAGGTATTGGAGCAGAGGAGAGGGAGAGGGTTGGGGGAAAAAAGAAAGTGAGAGATAGAGAAAGAAAGTGTGTGTGTGTGTGTGTGTGTGTTGTGTG
>JADBJO010003812.1:113336-155836 GCA_016801955.1 Conus betulinus
TTTCCGGTAACGTCTCCTGTACAGATCTCACGATTTTGCCCGTGGAATTTGTACTGGCACACTTTCAACGCAGTTTCTTCGTGGAAAGTATACATTAAACGCCGGTTTTTCATTGAATGTATACTTTCCACGGCTGATCCATGGAATGTATACATTCCACGATTTGCCCGTGGAGAGTACACTTTCCACGCCAGTACACTGTCAATGCAACATATATATACACATATATACACACACACATATATATATATAATTGTTTATATTCACAGATAATTCATGGCCTAAGTATAAATGCAAAGAATTGCCAGCAACTTGTACCACCGTTATTGAGCGAAACACACACGCTTGCGCGCGCGCACGCACACAAGAGTCACGCGCGCGCACACAAGAGAGAAAGAGAGAGACAGAGAGAGAGAGAGAGAGACTCAAGAGTTCATTCTCTCCACCACCCCTCAATCAAAAGTTCTCCGACATTTCAAGTTCAGCTGCTGCTACTGATCCTCAAACTAGAAGAGACCCTGCACTTCTGCTGAGTCACACACACACACACACACACACACACACACACACACACACACACACCATACATACATCACACATACATCACACACGCGCGCACGCACGGACACACCCACACCCAAGCACACACACACACAGAGGCACGCACACGCACGCACAACACAAACATAACATCAGTACTTCAGTTTGAAACCTTGAAATCAATGCTTGGCTAAGCCAAACTTTGTCCAGAGGTCCCTGTTCAATGTCTCAAAACAGATAATGGTTATCTGTGTAGCAAACAGTCTGTGAAGCAGTTTGTGAAGATCCTTAGTACAAATGATGCACAACGCAGCTCCGACAAGCATAAAGTCCATCAGTCTGCATGCGGACATTCCCAACACATTTTGATCACATTTTTGATCGCAACATGTACATATATGAATTACTTTCAAGCGCCCGCACATATCATCCCAACTCTAGCATAGCCACATTAAATTCAATGCACAAATATTCTTCATGAGCCAGGGAAACATTAACATCCACCTGCACAAGCACGCAAATACTCGCATACACACACACACACACACACACACACACACACACACAACTTTAACATAAATCTGCATGCGGCTTTTAAGCAGTGTCCGCTTTGTTACCATTGAATAGATCTGATCAGCTCTGCTGTGCTGGAAGATAATAATTCATGTTCCTGGTCCCCGTCTCAAAGATGCTGACAGTGTTGAAAACAGGGAGCTGTGTGCCTTCGATGAGTCGACCCTTTGCTGCACACGCATGTACCTATGTGCACACAGCACACACGTTCTGTGCACAGCCTACACATGGCTAACACATGGCCAACGAACACCACACACGAGCACCGCTAGCCTGCACTTGCACACGCCCCACCTGGATATCCGCATCCTCACAGTTGAGTTGAAGTGGTGTCGCTCTGGCTGCCCCGAGCTGTCCCTCCATCAACCAGCTGCTGCAGTCGTCGCTGGATGTCAGACTCTCGCGGAGAGTCGCAGGGAGGGAGAGAGCTGCGGGGAGGCGGAGAGCCACGGCGAAGGGGAGAGCCAGGGTTGACAAGGAAGGTGGAGGTCATGGTGGTCAGCTCGGGTGAACCCCTCACCTCCATGGGTGCCCCTCCAGACAGCGGGCGACGACTGAGGTCAGGAATCACCGGAGTGGAGTGAGACACTGGCGGCGCCGGTCCCGTGTGCAGGTCTGTCTGACCCCACCCCCTCTATGGTCCCGCCTCTCACCTGTCTGCAACTGTCCCTGTGGCTGCCGCCTGGGTTGTGACTGCTGCTGGTGACGTTGTTGCTGCTGCTGTTGTCGCCGTTTCTGCTGCTAGAGACACTGCTGCATCATCTGCTGCTGCTGCTCTGCTGCGTTGTGGGTATGTAGCCGATGAGCTTCTCATCAATGACACTGGTGTCACCCCGCTTCACCTCCACCACAGAGTCGTTCAGCAGTCGGGCAAACAGTCTGCCACATTGGCCGACCACACCTCCACCACCTTCTCATGCTGACGGACTCTGGAGAGGCGCTGAAAATTCAGTACCGTAAGGTCCTCAGTGATCACAATACCGGTGTTTTTTAGTTTGCGTCGATTCTTCACCACCTCAACCCTATCCTTTCTCGACACAAATTTAACGATGACAGGTCTGTTCATGTCCTTATTGGGCCTACCAATCCTGTGCACAGCCAAAATCCTACCACCATCAATTCCATCGCCCAGTTTTGAACGAAACCGTTCTAGAACCTTCTCCTCACAATCTGCCGCCCTCTCGTTTCTTCCATCTCCAGTCAAACCAATCACTCTCACCGACTCCCGTCTGGTATACTGCTCCAGTTCGTTGCCAGCTTCCTTTTGTTCCAAAACAATGCTGCGGAGATTACGAATATCTTCTTCCTTGTCTCGACAAAGGCGCAAAGCTTTATCTAAGAGTGTGCGAAGGTTATCGTTGTCTTTTTGCAGAGTAAATATGGCCCCCTCTAGTTGTTCGATTCGTTCATCAAGTTTGGCTGACAAAGTTGACTGACAAGTGTCAATTCGTTGACGCAAATCGTCAAAACCTTTCTGCAATGTTTCAAAAGGCGCATTTTCGGCCATTTTTACTTCGCTATCAACAGTTCTTTTCACGGTAAACTGGAGTCTAGTTTGAGACAGAGACCTTGAATTCGAAACTTTACTTCTCTTACTTACAGACCGGTCTCGCCTCTCGTCGCCGCTGGCTAAGAGCTGAAGCCTCACGGCTTGTGTCCGTGTCAGTGCTGATGTTCTGCCGCTGTTCACGTTGTCGCTTCTTCGTCTTATTGGGCATGTTTCGCACGCGCAAAAAAGTTGACATAGGCTACTACATCGAAAGAGGAGCCAACATGGATGCACTCACTTCAGCCCCCATCTTCCAACAGTGCGCTCAGTCCAAAACACTTTCATGGCACACATATCGGTGTCACCAAATTAAATCCATCCTCTTGCTGTGGCTGCCGACAAACAAAAACTTCAAAGACACATTTCACCACTGTAAAGATGGAAGCAATCTTTGAATTCGCAATGAAACGCAGTGAAACGCGGAGCTCCGAACAAACACGTCCGACCGCCGCGAGCGATCGCTCACCTCTCCAAGGTGATGATGATGGTGCTAAAAATGATGATGTGCTGAGATTGCTACTGAGAGTAATCGTAATAAAAGTAATGTTAGTACCAGTAATAGTAGGTGGGAAGGAATGGAGACGGTCAATGAGTAGAAGTCAACATTGCTACTGGAGTAGGGAGAAGGTCGTGACGATAATGTTGCAATGTTAATAATATTAATGGTAGGTGAAAAGGAATATAGATGATGAAAGGGCGAAAGGTTAAGTGAAAGGTGAAGGTATTGGAGCAGAGGAGAGGGAGAGGGTTGGGGAAAAAAAGAAAGTGAGAGATAGAGAAAGAAAGTGTGTGTGTGTGTGTGTGTGTGTGTGTGTGTGTGTGTGTGTGTGTGTGTGTGTGTGTGTGTGTCCGCATAATTAAACACCTATACAACATATGCACAGAAAAGATTGAAGATGGAACAAAAGCTCTTGTAGAGGAAACGATATATGAAATTAAAAGAAAGCCAAACGAAGAAAATGAAGTGGACAAGTATCTGAACAAACAATAGATTGATGTGACAAATAGAGAGGTTGTAGTGAGAGGTGAGAGGTACACAGCTGTAAGTTATATGTGAGGTAAATAGTGGGAGATATGGCAGTATGTGTCACAACCGTCAAATTTAGTATATATGTTGAGTCATTCACGGTTGAGCGTGAGTATTTGTATTTTTGGATATGAATTTTCTAGAAATACTATGTTAAGCCCTGGAAAAAAATACTGTGGACCCACCCGTCACTTCACAAACCATACGTGTCAGGATAGCTTCCTCTACATGTATGTTTAGTCGTTTTCTATGCAGATGTTTAGATCTATTGCTTGGGAAGTTTCAGTTTCATCAAGGAGGCGTCACTGCGTGCGGACTAGTCCATATCCGCTACACCACATTCGCTAAGTTTTGAGACCACGCTACGCATGATTTGAAGCTGATGGATAAATGAATTAACAACAAAGATGAGACAATTGAAGAAGAGGGTCTCGTGGCTACGACTCCACGGATGTCTGACCTATGCATTAGCCCAGCGCGCTGGTTAGACCTTGAATACCTACCTACCATTTGTGTGTGTGTGTGTGTGTGTGTGTGTGTGTGTGTGTGTGTGTGTGTGTAGTGGATGTACACGTGTGTGTTTGACGTGTGGGCATGGGCCCATGTGTGTGCGTGGCGCGCGCGCGCGCGCGCGCGTGTGTGTGTGTGTGTGTGTGTGTGTGTGTGTGTGTGTGTGTGTGTGTGTGTGTGTGTGTGTGCGTGCAGAAGTGCGTGTACATCTGTGTGTGTGTGTGTGTGTGTGTGTGTGTGTGTGTGTGTGTGTGTGTGTGTGTGTGTAATTTGTCGGTCTAAATTCTAACCCTCCCGTAGTTAATAGCACAAATTTTGTATAGATATTTGTTTAAAATCTTTGTTTATTTAATAAAACATTCATTTGGTCAAAAAAATAGATTAGATCGGCAACCATTGGAGAATTGACATATTGATTAGCCGCGTTTTGTAACCAGCCTCGTTTTGATGCAGTAAGATGAGAAATATTGCTTATAGCCTAGCCGACCGCACAGGCCATATCAGGGCTGTGTCACCACATTAAAATCAACTCACAAGTCTTTCATTCACACAATTCTTTAAAATACATCTAAAAACCCATCCAAAAGTTTGTTATACAAAAAGAAAAAGAAAAAAAAACCTTTCCGCTGTAAAACCTCAGATCCGATGAAAAATGTTAATCTCTTTCAAAAACTCAGAGATCGCGTCAGGTGGAACATCTCTGAAACAGGTTTTCATGGAATCTGCTGTAAAATGTTTGTGTCTCACATCATGCAAGTCCCAACACTCTAAAAGAACATGTTTCATTGTGAGTGGTACATGACATGGAATGCACCATAGAGCCTCTTCACTCTTTAAAAGATATGAATGGGTAAAATACGAATGGCTGGTGTGCAGCCGGCATAAAACTGTTTCTTCTTTACGACCACCAGACGAAGATGAGAGGAACTCCATTAGGTTTGGACGGATCTGAAAGAGTTTTTTTTTTTATCCGTCTGTGTATTCCAGTCCTCCTGCCAGAGGTCTCTGACATAATCATTAATTTTGGGTTTCAGATCTAAACAGGGGACCGATATGTTGACAGTTTCTCTGTTGTAGCTTTCTTGGCCAAGCGATCAACCATTTCATTTCCCTCCGATGCCAACATGACCAGGAACCCAAGCCAATAATGTTGTAACCATCCGCTTTCAACTTGGTAAAAAGTTTTTTTTTTTTTAAGTGTAAAAGTTCGGGATGCTGAAGGTTACGACCAGCTATGGCCTCCAAAGCTGACAGTGAATCTGACAAAACCAGAAAGTCCTTCTTTGCTGATTGAGAGCTTATCTTCAATGCCAGAACCAGAGCAGTAAGTTCAGCAGAATAGACAGAAGCATCTGAAGGAATATGTTCTAACAATATTTGAGACGGAGCACCAGGGCAATAGGCTGCACAGGCCACTCCATCTTCAGACTTGGAACCGTCGTCAGTGAAAATTTTCACATGGTATAATCTATTATATAGGTATTGGAAAGTAGTTATCTTTTTACTCAAGGTTTAGTAATTAATTTTTTTTTTAATATATCATAGTACTGTAGAAATACATATATATAAAAGGGGTAGTTATCAACTCATTATGGTTATATTGGTTCAGGTATACATATTGATAAATAAGGTAAGTGGAGAAACAATAACTTAGCTATTTATATTGTAGTCTGTAACTTTTGCAGGCATATACAGCAGAGAGAAGCTATAGACTATAGGTTTAGTTCTATGGACCTCAGATCGGGCAAGACATTGAAGGAAATTAGAATAAACAAGATGGCAGATTCGGATCAAGAAGGAGTCGAGAAGATTCTAGACAGAGAAGCATTGCAAATGAGTGAGGAAGAAGGTGAAGAGGTGTAGATGTATCAAAGACACAGAGGGATAGGAGTGGACATGGGTTTGCATGGAGGAGATCTTGCAGCATTCATAACAGCATCTGTGCGTGATAAAAGAGAGCAAGAAGAAGAAATGAAACGAGTTAGACGAAATGAAGAAAGAAGGAGAGATGAGGAATTACAACTAAAAAGAGATAAGATGTGATTAGGCAAGCAAGGAGCGACAGAAGAATGAAGGAAAGATGCGGGGGAACTTAGATGAGACGAAAAACTGCGTTTGCGTGGAGAGGAGAGCAGCACCCATGCAGCTCATATATATTATTATTATTATATTGGGTATTCATATAGCGCCTATCCTCGGTCACAGACCAAGCTCTAAGCGCTTTACAATAAGCACACTACCTCACTCACTCAACGGGCTGCGTACCCAGGTAGAGCCGGCCGAAGAGCAGCCTACTGGCGCTCATTCAGTCGTTTCCCGTACCATTCAAATATCAGTCATTCATTTTCATTTATCTCATTTATTCCTCCAGTTTCTCACATAGGATGCATGCGATGTTTATACGTGTCCTCCATTTCCACCGCTACACGACGGCACACGATAACAATAAGTGACAATTTTTGTGGCTTGGTAAGAAATACGAAGCGACTATCTTCAATCTACATCAATTTTGCCAGGACAGCGGGGAACCCCCCTGCTCTTTTCGATTTTCAACTGCCGTGTGTTCTTTAACGCGTGCAGGGGCCAGGAAGGCACACGGATCTGACTCGGTCTCCCCATCCGATGGACTTGACGTTCAGTTCGATTTGTCATTCAAACTGGGAAAGAAAGGGCGAGGAATGCAGGGCTCGAACCCATGCACTTCTCACACGTTGGATTGGCAGGCGAATGTCTTAACCACTCTGCCACCTTTCCATATGGTATACCTCTGAGAGATGGAGAAGGCGTGGATGCCTATCTAACTCATTTTGAAAGGATGGCAAGTTTGTGTAAGTGGAGTGAAAGATCGTGGGCACCTAGACTGGTATCGTTACTTAGAGGAAAAGCAAGAGAAGCTGTACTTTGAATACATCTGGATGACCTAAGTGACCACAGAAAAGTATAAAGGGCACTTCTCGTTCACTTGAGACTTGACGCGGAAGCATATAGACACCGATTCCGAGAAATGAAGAAGGGAGCAGATGAGTCTTTTGCTCAGGCACTGATTAGAATGAGATCTTGTGTTCTCATATGGTATCAAGTGGCCTACAAAGACGAACAGAATGTGGACGACGTGAAGGACTTACTATTTCAGGAGGAGCAGTTGTGTTGAATTCTTCACCAAGAATTGGTAGTGGAAGTGAAGAAAGTGTGCCCGGACAACGCTGATGATATCGCCAAGCACGCAGATACAGTAGTGGAAGCAAAGAGACCTAAAGAATTTTTATTCTAGACAAAGACTCCCGATCGGTGGGAATAACAACCGAGAGTCGTCAGGAGCGGAGAATGAGAGGACTAAGCATAAGGAGACAGGAGATGCTAACTCTCCAAGACCCCAAAATTGTGAGGGGACAGAAGTAAAGCCAACACTGTGAAAGAACGTAAAGTGCTATAAATGTGGCAAAATGGGGCACATTGCCAAGAATTGTAAAGAAGGGGTAGCAGCTGTGAAAGTAGTGAGCCAGCAGAAGGAAGAAGATAGCGTTACTCCGTCCTTATGTGTCTCATGCGCAGCTAAACCATACACGCCCAGATGTGAGGTGAGCGTCAATGGACTACCAACGGATGGTATCAGAGACACAGGAGCAGGATACACCATGGTAGTCGAGAAAGTGGTACCGCCAGAGAGTTACACAGGAGACTTTGTGAGCGTAGTACTGGCAGGGTCCAGATGCAGATCACGATTACCTGTAGCAGAGGTAGAGCTAGAGTCGCCGTTCGTGTGTGGGAAGGTGTGCGTTTTCGTTATGAAACAGCCTGTTGAGGAGGTGTGTTGATTGGAAATTTTATCCAACGAAGAAAAGAAAAACTCCTCGAGAAAGTTCCAGTGCATGTAGTACCTATCGCAGCAGTGCAGACCCGAGCGCAAGCTAAGAAAGCCAAACAACCCGCGACACCATTGAAGCCACACGATCAGATCAACATAGCGCCCAGAGAGACTCTGATAGAAAAGCAGGTAACAGATGAGACTTGGAAGCATGCGAGACCGATCTGGTCATTGAGTGGAAGAAAGGGCGAGTGAGATACAGGAAAAAGGAGGGTGTGTTAATCAGATGTTTTTTCTCGGAGAGAACAAGAAGGAACAGATATGTGTACCTAAGGATCTGAGACCATCAGTACTAGCCTTAGCGCAACGATGTGCCGGTGTCAGGTCATTTCGGAATGAGCAAAACCAAAGAGAGGGTCTTATCCCATTTCTACTGGCCAGGAGTGTGCGCAGACGTTTCTCGTTACTGCCAATCATGCGAGAAATGTCAGAAGACCATCGACAAGGGCAGAGTACTTCCAGTACCACTCGGGAAGATGCACTTGATCCAGGATCCGTTTGAGAAAGTGGGGATGGATCTTATTGGACCACTAGCGCCCATCTCTCAGTCAGGACATCGCTACGTACTTGTCATGGTGGATTACGCAACGAGATACCCTCAGGCTTTCCCACTGCATGACGTGACCGCGGAGTCTGCTGCAGAAGCAGCCTTCGAGATGTGAACTCGTACTAGAATCCCAAGGGAGGTGCTAATGGACAGAGAAGTCAATTCACCAGTGAGACCATGAAGGAAATATTTCGTTTGTTGGCCATCAAGAGTCTACAGACTATACCTTACCATGTTCAGTGCAAGGGGCTAGTCGAGAGGTTCAGTGGAACACTGAAGAGGATGCTTAGGAGACTAGAACAGGAGCAACCTTACAAGAGTGGAGCAGGTGGATTCCAGCTAAACTGTTCGCGTACCGAGAAGTTCCCCAGGAGAGTACAAGATTCGCCTTATTTGAGCTACTCTACGGGGGAAAGTCAGAGAACCCATGCAGATATTCAAGGAACTCTGGACGCACCCTGTGAAGGAAGAGCTCAAGAATGCGGTAGAGTATGTGATCGATCTGAGGAACAGGATCGCAGAGTCCTGCGCAATTGCCCAGGAAAACCTGGAGTCGGCGTCAAAGAAGTACAAACACCACTTCAACCTCAAAGCGAAGAGGAGGAAGTTCAAAGTAGGGAGCAATGTGCTGGTTCTAAGACCAGTCAAGAACAGCAAACTGGAGTTGGCATGGAAGGGGCCTTATGTTGTGATCGATAAGCTGGGTGAGGCTGATTACAAGATCAAGATGGGGCCCAAGGTGAAACTGTTCCATGCCAACATGTTGATGCAGTTTGTGGAGCGCGAACCAGGATTGGTTCCCGAGACAACTGCGGCGTCAGTTGTAGTAGAAGAGGGAGTTGATGATGACGATACAGCTGTACTGATTGGGAAAGACATCCCAGTCATCTCTCTGCAGGCAGTGGAAAGCCCTGAGATGTTCAGATCCGAACAGAGAATGAGACACTCAAGCGTAACCTACAATTGTTTGTACAAGAGTACTCTGATGTACTGACGGATATCCCATCTTGTACCAACTTGATTGAATGCAAGGTCAAGCTGACATCTAAGGAGCTTGTGAGATCTAAGACCTACCCCATGCCGTTCACACAAAGGGATACAGTCAAGGCAGAGATCAAAAACATGCCAAATATGGGAGTGATAGAACCCTCTGTGTCACCTTATGCATCGCCGATCGTCCTCGTGAAGGAAAAGGACGGCAAGATTAGGTTTTGTGTAGACTACCGTCGACTACTAAACAAGGTAGTAGAGTTCGACGCAGAGCCTATTTCTGATGTGGAGTATCTCTTCGCGAAGCTAGGGGGAAAGACTGTCTTCAGCCAGACTGATCTATCGAAAGGCTACTGACAGATACCTGTAGCTGAGGAGGATCGTCCAAAGACAACTTTTTGCACTCCGCAAGGGCACTTCCAGTGGAAGGTCATGCCTACTGGACTGTGCACATCTGGAGCAGTGTTCACTAGAATGACGAGAAAGCTGCTAAAACCGTTGGACAGCGACGACGTCGATAACTCCATCGACGACATCATGATTGTTACGAAGAACGAGGATGAGCACGTAGCAGTCGTGAAGAGTGTTCTATAGCGACTTCGGGAAGCGTCACTGATGGCTAGACCGACGAAGTGTGAGCTAGGCTGAAAGGAAGTGTCCTGTTTAGGATACCGGATTGGCCAGGGTCAATGCCAATCCGAGGAGGACAAGATGGAAAAGATTCGTGAGAGGCCATGTCCGCAGACCAGGAAGCAAGTTCGGAGTTTCCTAGGAGTGGTGGGTTTCTACAAGAAGTGCAGCCATCTATCTGTAATTTTCTATTGAATCTTTCAACATCAACGTGGTGTCGATATTTATTGGTGGCAGGCTGAATGGGAATAAATTTTAGACCCTTTGCCAGTACTGAAAAACATGATGAACAGTCAGAATTACATGACATTTAGAGAGACTTAAACCAGGACTCTAGCAGATACACGCGGGGAAGGAATGATCCTATTCAGCAAGCACGATTTCTTTTCTGTCTCATTTGAGATCATGTATATATTTTTTGTGAAGACGCAGAAATTGAATGCGATTATAGAACAGATCAGTCAATAAATTTGTTAATGTTACAGTTAAGGGCAAAAAATCCGAGTGATGCTTTTTTTTAATTAACTCGTCATTGGTAAAGGACAAGGGATCATTTAGGTGAAATTAATAAAAGAAATCGAAAATGTCAAACAAGAATATGACATAAGCCCATATGCAAGAGAAGCAGTAAACATGATCCTCTGACCGAGTTACAATTTACAATTTCTGATGATTTGTTTCTGGATTTCATGCTGATGAAAATGAGGTCAAAAACTATTTTATACACAACTATAACAAACAGAAAGAAAAAAACGAATGAAGAAGAACGTAAAGTTCAGCAAGACATACAACAGTTTAAAACAGTTTGAAAGAAAAAGTGGAGAAGAAATCAAAAAATTCTACGGTCGAAGAAGGAAAGGCTGAAGGCTATTCGAGAAAATAAGAATAGAAGAGGTACTTTTACTGTCGAGAGCAGGTGGATAGCTGAAGGGGGAAAAGTGACGAACTCTTTCTGTAATCTGGAAAAAAGACATTTCATAAGTAAGAGTATGGCTAGATTAATTGATAACCACGGCAATGTTCTAAATGATCACGAAGTCTTTGACTTCTAGGAATCGTTGTATAGAAAATGTGAAGTTAAAAGACTGTGATTTAGATGAAATTGTAGAAAATATTTCACACTTAATCTTGATGAAGCAAATAAGTTAGATGGAGGATGCATGCATAGCATTGAAGAACATTAAGAACAACAAAAGTCCTAGCGCTGATGGCTTCACAACAGTTTTACTTTTAAGTGTTTCTGAATGCCAGATTCCAAAAAGGGGTGTGTGTGGTGGGGGGGGGGGGGGGGGGGGGGGGGGGGGGGGGGGCTTTCTTGTGTTTATGCCGTAAAGAATGCAGACCAGTCTCTTTGTTAAATGTTGCGTATAAAATAGGATCATCGTGTATGGCCAGCTATTGAAAGAATGTGTTACCTGGTCTCATTAATGAGGACTAAACAAGTTTCATTAAGAATAAATACATAGGGGGTGCTGTTAGGCTCATTTATGACACAATCGCTCATTCAGGAGAACACAACCTACCATGGCTTTTACTAAACATTGCTTTTGACAAAGCACTTGGTTCAGTTAAGTTAGCTTGGATTTTATGTTTAAAGTATTGAAAGCGTTTGGTTTTCAGGAGAGCTTCTAGAAACCTACAAAAGTACTGAATCATGTGTCCTTGTTAATGGTCAAGTTTCCAGTTGGTTTAAGACAAACCGAGGATGCAGACAAGGTGACCCCCTATTCCCGTCTATATTCTTATTATGTAGCATTAATGACTCGCGAAAATGTAAACATACATAGAATAATCATTATCACTCGCCTATTGCTCCTGGAAGGAAAGCTACGTTGAGTATTGGCGCGCACTGCTTTGCAGGCAATAGGACACTGGCGTTCGCATGCAACGGATGGTGCAACTGTGTGTAGATACGTGAATGAACAATAACGTAAGTACTAGTGAATGAGACCAGTGTGCAAAGTACACAAGAAATTCAGGTGAGTGGCAGCTTTTTCATTCACGAATAGATCTTTGGTGTATAATTGGATTGAATTAATTGGGTGTAATGGCTTCTCTGAGAGAAGCCTTAATTGCTTGCTCATTGTCAAAAAAAAAAAAAAAACAAACAAACAAACCAGCCTGTGTTGCATGCATCATATGACCATACAGTTTGGCGTATAGTTTATAATTTCAGCCTGTGTGCGGGTGTACTTTAATTCGCCTGTGTGTGCAATTGACAACCATCCTATTTGCCTGTGTGTGATACACAACTATTCTGTTCTGTGTGCGATTTGGCGGGACCATTCCGCCTGTGTGCAGTACATCAGTTATAACCCTCGCTAATCATGGCCCGTCATTCTGGAGCACAGGACCAAGAGCAGGTCACAATTGTTCGTAAGGAGGACATAAGTCGAGAGACTTGATGCACGCATCAGTCAAACTGATAACAGATTTTCTAGACTGGAAGAGACTATTCACCGCCAAAAACGCGGTAAAGACCCGGCCATATCCCAGGCATCGCGTGGCAAAAAGAGACGGCGCCATTCTCGAGAGATGAGGGAGAAGAAACTAGGTCAGGGTCCGGCTGCGCCCAGTACAGGCAAATGAAAGACGAACAGCCGGTTAAGAAAACTGCTAATACCACTCTAAGCAATGAGGACTCTTGAGTTATCGTCAGATGGAGAAATCTGTGATGATTCTGAGGATACTATTTCCCTTGAATGTCAAGATGATGACTTGTTGAAATTAAAGAGAAAACAGCTGACACAGTGGCTGACTCAGTGGCTGAGATCATTGATAAAAGATTTACACAGGGGCTTTCTGACAAAAAACTTAAAGAAAAGCTTCATAAACATCAACGTCCAGGCAACTGCCTCAAGCTTCAGGTGCCCAAAGTGAATACAGAAATCTGGAAGGATTTACCAGCCACTGTCAAACAGGCTGATGTTAAAATGGCTTCAGTGCAGAGAGCCATGGTCTACGCCACAGTGGCACTGGCACAGAGCACTCAGGCTATACTCGAAGCATATAGCAAGAAAAAGTTGACTGATGCAGACATCAAAGCCTCTGTCACTGATCAGAAACGCTGATGCGCTAGCCTTGTTGGGTCATGCATGTCACGAGCTGTCAGTAAAATGCAGACAGGCCCTGCGCCCCCATCTTCCCAGACAGCTGACAGGATTGTGCAGTGAGTGTTCGTATTACTGGTCAGGTTCTTGGAGACAATCTGACTGCTTCCATCAAGAAGATCAAAGAGCTGGACAGACTGTCCAGCAGGACAGGACCAGGACCAAGTCGTTATCAGTCCAATTATGACAACAGACAACGCAACAGACCATGGGCAAAAAGCCAACAACAAAGTAAAACGTCCTTATTTAGGCCAGAGACAACAACTCTACCGCCATCAATTGAAGTTCCGGGTGGAACAGAAACGCAAGACAGTTTTACCAAAGTAAAGCCTAGTGTCTGTGTCACTCTTGGACGGCCAGGTGAGACACACTGTCCCTCCTCATCTACTAGATGAAATGAGACAGGAGGCTTTACTTTTCTCAAGGTGGCAGGCTTACACAATATGTTGATAAATGGGAAAGTTTGTCAAAAGACCTCAGGGTTTTAGAAACAGTTTTAGAAACAGTACAGTGCGTGCGCCTTCAATTTGATTGTGATATGGGCTAAATCAGACAGGATTACACTTTCCAGCCTGAGTTAAATGCATCAGCAAAGAAAGTTCTTGACAAAAAAAAAAATACAGAAACTTCCCATCACTCAGCTAACTGAAAAAAACTGACTTTGCATGTTGTTAGCTTTAGTTACAGGACAAAGAGATCATGCTTTACACTCTTTGAAAACAAGTGATGTAAATATGTTTGATTGTAAATGTGTGTTACAATTTTCATGTGTACTGAAACAACAAAGCCAGGGAAACATACTGAACCAGCAGAGATTAGAGCATTCGCAAAGAATGAAAATCTTGTTTCACTTGAAACAGTACATTCATGAAAATAAGGATCTCAGAGACGGTCACCAACAGCACCTATTCATTAGTCACACCAAACCTCACGCGCTTGTGGGTAAGCAGACGTTCATGTGATGGGTGAAAGGGGTGCTAGCGCGCTCAGGCATTCACACTAACTGTGTACTGACACAGCACACTCAACCAGGGCTGCAAGCAGCCGTAGTGCAGCCGTCCAAGCCGTAGTTTTATTGAAAACAATATTGAAAGCAGCGGGTTGGACAAACGAAGACATTCTCTAAATACTATAAGAGACAAAGCAGTGCCAGTTTCAGGCAGAAAGTACTTCGTCAAGGGCGTGAAACTTCTCACAAAAGGCATGAAACGCTTAGAGGCAAAAGGACGTTGTACGTAGTATACAAATAGGTAATAGGCCTGTGACGGGTCTCCGACGCTCCCCCTCGTAATTAAGATATGATTATCATATGCAGGGATGCATGGGGGTATAAACAGAAGCATTTACGCTTTCACGACCAAAATGCACTCTCGCACAGGCACATGCACTCTGTCACTCACATCGGGCCCGCGCAAAAGTGACGGGAAACCAATAACATTTCATGGAAAATAATCAACTTTTATTTATCTTGACTCCGAACCCCCCACCATCACTACACAACACAATTATCTGTATCATACAACAATGCAAACATCATACACACAATCTCATAAATCGCATCCCCTGTTCTTCACTTATTCTTACTTAATCAGGAAAGACAGTATTTCACTATTCTGTTCGCACACTTATAAACTTAACAAATGAAACGTCTATAACTTGCCAGCATTCCTTGGTTGACCGTCAGTTTCTCTCATCACACTGTGCGACCACGAGCTGAAGCTGCCACACTGTTGCGTCCTCCCGATTGGCCAAATCCCAGTTGGGGGACACTGGCAACGTAGCTCACGTTGCACCTCAGACCGAGTCTCCCGGACTCCACTGCACCTCGCCCTCTCCACGGAAAGGGCTCCTGTCGGCCTCTCCCACAGGTCTTCTCTGGCTGCAAACACCCACCGTTGTCTGGCAACTCCCTGTCTAGACTCCAACAGGCTGCCACGTCTTGCTTTCGACCGTCCCCACACGGAAGACGATTCTTCTCGTCGTCGGCTCCGAGGCTACAGCAACCTCCCACTGTCTTACGTCCCCACCCAGGAGACAACGAGGCGACAGCAAACCTCTGCTTCTCGCTGTATTTTCTTGAGCCCTCAGCAAGACGGGCGAGTTCACTTTCCCTTACGTGAGTCACCCACTTCCTGGTTTCTGAGCATCTTATATCCATTCTCAAACAAGAGAGAACCCGAGTTAAACTGGTTCAACCAATGGAATCACTGGTACACACACATCACACGATTTGTACCAATAACTTCCCAAGTTATTTTTTTATTCTGCCATTGGAATCACTAGTCACCTACACACACACACACACCACAGCTTGTTAGCACCAACAAAGACTTGGGTACTAAGTGGTTAATGCATAACCTCCTATTCAAACTCATGTTCGATTCCCCAAAGCTACCCATTATACTAACAGCCTGGACTTCTCTACCAGCCAGGACTGATGGTTCAAGTATTTACTACCTCTACAGACAACAAGGTGCAAATCAATCAACAGGCCGAAGCTTTCCATTCATTCCTCAGAAGAAGAACGACTGAATGGTCGCTGTACTCTGCCTGCAGGCTGACGGTCGCCTACCCGTGATGGTCACCTGACACGATTGCCTTCCTTTCAGCCCACTGGACAACCCAGTTAATAGCCAGTCTCAAAGTGGACACTCTTCTCTATCCAGGACCGGCAGGTCGGCAACTACTTGTCGCTATCCCTCGGACATGAGAAACACTTCCCAGTAATTCTCCCTCCTTCAGTATACGACTCGGGGTATTCCCCCTCTGGTGATGCCTGAATTCGCGCACTTGAAGAACCCAAGGAACTTGCTCTCAACAACAGCAAAACTACCCTTAATTTGCCTAAATGCTCAACATTCGGCCAACTCATGACACCCCCGTACCTAAGAATGTTGTTCCAACCAACATTTCCTCCAGGACGAATGTTCTCAGATTGGATAAAACAAACTCAAATACATGGGTCGATATGATAGTACTACCCCTATGATTCAAGATATCACTTCCATCAACATCTCTAACACAGATAATGTACCCAATTTAAAACCAATAAATCAACCCGATAATCTAAAGATCACTCTTGGTCCATCATAAACGACTGTGCACAACATTTAACTCTAAACTGGCTCACATATAATCCAGAACTCTCCCTATAGCATTAGCTATCAGCATGTTTATACATATTAATTAATCATTCTATCCACTTCTAATAATAGCATAGCCATGATTAACCCAAGGTTCAAATTCAGGTGTGTGGCCTACTCTGCTAGTCGAAGTCAAATTCAGGTGTGTGGCCAAGCCTACTTAACATCAAAATCAAATCCAGGCGTGTGGCCACAATCTACTAACACGGGGTTCAAATTCAGGCGTGTGGCCCCACACACGCTCTCGCACACAATATGCAAATCAAACACTTATCCTGATGTTACAAACTAGGACATTTTCACACTTTACTGATCAGTGAACAAAACAACATGAGCAAACAGATATATCAACCAGAAAAATCATAAATCATAACACGTGAGCATGTACTCAACCCTGCCCCACAATAGGCAATGAACAAAAGCAACACATACAGATAAACATATATCAAAAAATGAAAAATAACACATGAACATAGGCTGAACCCCGCCCTATACTGGGCAATCAAAATCAATAAGACAACTGGCCAGCTACATTATTCACACGGTAGCTGTCCGTAACAGACGACTGCTCACACCACCACCACCACAACAGCAGCCCTTAGGCATTGCTCCTACCATTGTTCTACTTCTGTTGTTCACACTATAACAGCAACACCCCGAAGGCATTTCGTCAACCCTTGACCTACTTCTGCCCCCTCTCAATCTTGACTGCTGTGTCTGCCGCTCGCCAATAGTATCTGGGTCAGATAGTTTGCGCATCAGGCTTTACAAGAGAGTCGGCGCACCTTCCACACAGTTTAGTCCTTAATTAAAGGAGCGCGTGAAAATCTGCGTAATCCTCTTCTAGCCTGTTCGGCAAAATCTCCTTGGCATTCGGTCCCCTTGACTTTCATTGCCTCAGGGTCTGTTCGACGATCACGTGAACCGGGCTGTCGCGCCTATTCACTGCGACGACGATCGTCTCCCCTTTTCAAAATGTTAAGAGATGATCCCTTACTCATCTTATCTGAACCTACTTTCTTTTTCTGCGTGCGTGAACTTCCTTGGTTTGAATCCCACTCAGTGCCTATGCCCATTACTTGATGAGCCTTATTTACTTCTTCTTTTTCCAACACTGGCTTGTCTGCTACTATGAGCTGACTATCTTTGGCATTCTCTAACGATGGCTGGTCACCTCGACTTTGTTGCCATGCGTTATTACAGCCACCCGGTTCCAGCCCAGCTGCCGGTTCCAGTTACTTTGTGGTCCCTCTTGGCCCCGACCCTGAGGTCTGCCACCGTGGCTCCTACATTTCTGACTGCCACGGCAACACCAACAACTTTTTGAACCACCACTACAGCCACCTCCATGGCCCACGGCACCGCCACAACGGCCTACTAAACTAACACTACGACCGATTTCATGGTCCACTGCCACCACCACAGCCACCTTCGTGGTCAACGCCAGCTCCACTGCCAGCGGCGCCTGTGCACTTCACCTGCTTTCTGTTTACCTTCCTGTAGAAGTCCCTACCCTGCACTATTCTTGGTTTCCCTACCTGACTGGCAGCCTGGGTAGGCTTTGGGAGGATGTACCTACCCCCTAACAAAGCTGGATAGGGAAGGTTCCTTTGTACTGCTGCAGTGAGAGTACTCCTAACAAACTCTGACTCTACTTTGACACGGGCCAAAGGTAGCCGATTAATTCTTCCATCTGCATATCGCACGCAGGTGGTTTCCCCTGTGTAGTCTGTCTCTCCACAAAACCGGGTTCTACCATTGCCGCCAGATTCAATCCTGTATCTAACAAGCAGGTCACTGGCTTCCCGTTTACTACTGCCCTAGTAGTTGGTGGTGGCACTCTGCCTTCCTGTTGAACTGTATCAACGGCAACAACTGAATGTATTCGCAGTCCGCTACAGTCCTTGGCGATATGACCCTCTCGCCCACATTTAAAACATGTGCGTTTCACTCTAACATTCTCTTGAGTCCCACTGTTGCCACGGGACTTAGAATCTGCTTCTAACTGCGATCTCGTCTCCTTTGTAGGTAGGGAGTTGGCGAATCACTCCCTGCCTGTGTGGTCTGGGCATTACGGGACGACTGGTTCGATCCCTTCACCCCATTACGCTGATCATGGGCAGCTTCATACCTATCAGCAACTTTCACTAACTCCTCTAAACTTCCTGATTCTCTTTCTGCCAAGAATACTGTGAGATCCTTCCGACAAGTGGAGAGAATTTTGCTCCTTAACGATCTCCTCCCTCAAAGATTCAAAAGTTTGTTCGATGTTTCCTAACCATTTATCAAAGAGAGCCCTAAGCCGATAAAGGAACTGTACGTGTGTCTCACTGATTTACGAACAGTTTCTCTGAACAATTTCCTATATCTATCAGCGGTTACCTGGTACCTCTGAAACAAAGCATCGCGCACCGACTCATAATCCATCCGTTTTTCCGGTGGTAAGCAGAAAAAAAAGCATCTCTAGCTTTAGGTGTCAGCAGCACGGACAAATTTGTGGCCCACCGTTCTTCGGGTAAGCCCTGATCTTTGGCAATCCTTTCAAATTGCGAAATGAAATCCTCTAAATGGTCCGGATTATCATCAAACTTTGGCATATTGATCAAGGGACTAACATATGGTGCAAAGTTTGCTTGGGGTTTTGCGTCCACGTCCCGTTCTTTCACCAATTTTAATTTTTCTAACTCAGACTGCCTTATCTCCCTTCTTTCTCTTTCCTCTCTTTCCCGTTCCCTTTCTCTCTCTTTTTTCTCCCGTTCTCTTTTCCTCTTTTTCCCGTTCTCTTCTTTCTCTCTGTTCTTCCCGTTCCTTTTCTCTCTCTTCTCTCTCCGTTCTCTTTCTCTCTCCTCTCTTTCCTGTCTCTCTTTCTCTCTCTTGCCTTTCCCGTTCTCTCTCTCTGTACTCTCTCCTGTTCTCTTTCTCTATCCTCTCTTTCCTGTTCTCTTTCTCTCTCTCTCTTTCCTCTTTTTCCCGTTCTCTTTCTCTTTCCTCTTTCTTCTTTTTTCTTCCCTTTGTATTTTCTGAGCCTCGATTACACGGGGTCAGTTCTCATCTACAGTTCCGGACCCTTTAGTCCTGAAGCTTTTCCTTCTTCTATGAGGTCCATCTTTTTCAGCGGACCCATTGTCTCAGCACCCTCTTCAGTCGACATTTTGAAGCTATCTAACCCTCGATCAGCCAGCTAATACAACCACAGTAACAAGCAAGATATCCACACGATCACTCCTAAATAAAACGATCAAATAGTTGTGCTACACATAATCAACCTCAACGGCAACCAAATCAAGCAAGTTCAAACAACAGGCACAGTCATGTAAAAAAGATCAAAACAATCAACACATGACTAACGTCTTTCCCGGTAAAAAAAAAAAAAATCTAGGTTTCCACAATTATGACAATTTCAAATCCCTTTGCAATTGAACAAAACCCAGAAATCACTTATGACTCATTTATGTTGATCCCGGACGAGCCCCCAATTTGTGACGGGTCTCCGACGCTTCCCCTCGTAATTAAGATATGATTATCATATGCAGGGATGCATAGGGGTATAGACAGAAGCATTTACGCTTTCACAACCAAAATGCACTCTCGCATAGGCACATGCACTCTGTCACTTACATCGGCCCGCACAAAAGTGACGGGAAACCAATAACATTTCATAGAAAATAATCAACTTTTATTTATCTTGACTCCGAACCCCCACCCATCACTACACAACACATTATCTGTATCATACAACAATGCAAACATCATACAATCTCATAAATCGCATCCCCTGTTCTTCACTTATTCTTACTTAACAGGAAAGAGTATTTCACTATTCTGTTCGCACACTTATAAACTTAAGAACAAATGAAACGTCCATAACTTGCCAGCATTCCTTGGTTGACCGTCAGTTTCTCTCATCACACTGTGCGACCACGAGCTGAAGCTGCCACACTGTTGCGTCCTCCCGATTGGCCAAATCCCAGTTGGGGGACACTGGCAACGTAGCTCACGTTGCACCCTCAGACCGAGTCTCCCGGACTCCACTGCACTTCGCCCTCTCCACGGAAAGGGCTCCTGTCTGCCTCTCCCACAGTCTTTCTCTGGCTGCAAACACCCCACCGTTGTCTGGCAACTCCCTGTCTAGGCTCCACGTCTTGCTTTCGACCGTCTCCCACGGAAGACAATTCTCGTCGTCGGCTCCGAGGGCTACAGCAACCTCTACTGTCTTACATCCCCCCCACCAGGAGACAACGAGGCGACAGCAAACCTCTGCTTCTCGCTGTATTTTCTTGAGCCCTCAGCAAGACGGGCGAGTTCACTTTCCCTTAAGTGAGTCACCCACTTCCTGGTTCTCTGAGCATCTTATATCCATTCTCAAACAAGAGAGAAACCCAAGTTTAAACTGGTTCAACCAATGGAATCACTGGCACACACACATCACACTATTTGTGCCAATAACTTCCCAAGTTATTTTTGTTCCGCCATTGGAATCACTAGTCACCTACACATACACACACACCACAGCTGTTAGCACCAACAAAGACTTGGGTACCAAGTGGTTAATGCATAACCTCCTATTCAAACTCATGTTCGATTCCCCAATTATACTGGGTCCCCGAGGACCCATTATACTAACAGCCTGGACTTCTCTACCAGCCAGGACTGATGGTTCAAGTATTTACTACCTCTACAGACAACAAGGTGCAAATCAATCAACAGGCTGAAGCTTTCCATTCATTCCTCAGAAGAAGAACGACTGAATGGTCGCTGTACTCTGCCTGCAGGCTGACGGTCGCCTACCCGTGACAGTCACCTGACACAATTGCCTTCCTTTCAGCCCACTGGACAACCCAGTTAACAGCCAGTCTCAAGGTGGACACTCTTTTCTATCCAGGACCGGCAGGTCGGCAACTACTTGTCGCTATCCCTCGGACATGAGAAACACTTCCCAGTAATTCTCCCTCCTTCAGTATACGACTCGGGGTATTCCCCTCTGGTGATGCCTGAATTCGCGCACTTGAAGAACCCAAGGAACTTGCTCTCAACAACAGCAAAACTACCCTTAATTTGCCTAAACGCTCGAGAACATTCGGCCGACTCATGACAAGGCCCATTAATCAGTGTGCCTTACTCACCACACACGGTCAAACTGTGTCAAGGAGGACGAAGTGGTCAGATGACAGATGGCACCTAAGGTAGTAGGGGCTCTCCCGTGTTCGGACCTTCCCGATAGTGTGGGGGGGGGGGGGGGGGGGGGGGGAGAGACGTAACCACTGGGACCCCAGTGCATCAAGTGGGCGCTACATACTCAGTCAGCTGAGGTCGCTTTGTGAACAGTAATTGAAGAGCAGGAGTCTTGGACTCATTCAGGTGGTATTGCCGTGGGGCACTGTGTTGATTCTATTGTCAGGCTGGTTGAATGCGCGTGGACGGTCGTCGTACCTTTTCTCCAGGATAATTATTGTGTTAAGTGACCCCCGAAGTCGACGGGACATTTCGATGTCCATCTGGTGCCAAGTTGTTGTGTTTGCTAATCAATTAGGTAGGGATGTGTGTAAATGCTGATGTGTGGAAGAATGTAGCGAATGGAGAATTCAGATACTCCTGTTCACACACAGGAGGTTTGAGAAGCAGCGTGGACAAAGGCATGGCCCGAAGGGGAATCCTTTGTTTCCATCCCTATATAAACTGAGGGAGGACAACGTGTAGAGAGGAGAAGACCACCACGAGAGAGAGAGAGGACAGAGGAGAGAGAAAAAGGTGGGAGGACTCAGGGTCGAGAGAAACGTGGTCTGGGAGATAGAAGAGACAGCAAAGTCTTGAGCTAAAGACAAGCTGAAGAGAAGAAACCTAAGTTTGAAGCCCAGAGGTGGGTGAAGAGAGACAGACTGAATTTGAACCAGAGGTGGGGTGAAAGAGACGAAGAAGAAGAGTTCTACGTCGAGATCCCAGAGACGACCACAAAGACCCAGTCCTGAAACCTGGAGCCAGTCAACAAAGGCTTCACCATCAAGCAGTGCTGAAGAAGAAGACGTGAAGAGACTTTTATCAAGAACTGTGGTGTGGTGTGAAGGCATGGTTGTGTGTGTGAAAACCTGGCCAGGTAAGAAGTCATTTTATTGTAACCCGGGATTAGGAAGTATTGATCTTTTATGTGTTGATTTGTTCATTTTGTGTGATTGAATTTCTTTCATGTTTGATTATAAGTAGCATAGAAATTGTATTTCTTGTGCTCAGTCATGTTAGGAGAGAAACGAATGCGTGACATCCCATTTCCAGAGAGAGGTGAATGTTTTTGGTGGGCGCATGAGTGTGCATATGCGTGTATGAGTGGAGAGAAATTGAACCTGACTACTAATACATCAGCTTAGTGCACTTAAGCAATACCATCACGATTTCCCCCGTCCTGGACATACTTGATGGCTATGTGAACTGTAATTGAAATGAAGGGTCATTGTAAATAAATGTGTGAGGCATTACATGTCTGGCTATGATGTTGTTTATGTTGGCCACTATCCTTACCTTCTCAAAAATCTCTAAGTAGCTTCCCTTCCCAGAGCAATAGGAGGTTGCAGTTCAATAAAAAAATTATTACGAGCCTGTTGTGGAGGAAGGAGGAGTTACGTCCCTCCCAATAAGTGTCTGTAGTAATAATCCATTTACTGTCCCTCCCAAAAGGCGTAAGTCTAGTGGCCATATAGCTCTTAAAATTGCCTGCAACGCTGTGTGGCCAATACTCAACGTAACTAATTCCTCCACAGTAGGCTTCTAATAATTTCAATTAAACAGCAACCTCCTAGCGTAGGTATAATTTAATTTTCTAATCAATACCAGCAAACACAAACTTGCTCAATACACGGATGACACAAAATTTCTCTTGGCAGCGACAAAAAGTCATTTGAGACATACATTAAAGTACTAGAAATGTTTGTGTATCAGGCTTGTATATGAATGCTGGAAAAACCAGCGAAATTTGGCTGGGGAGCAGTAAAATCTCTGCTGTTCGTTACATGGACTACTTAGTTATGGAATGGAAGCGTTGAAATTTAAAAATTCTTGGAATTTGGTTTACCAACGATTTACAAAACAAATTATTCAGAAACATTAGCACACGTGAAACATCTGTTCAAGGTATGGGTGAAAAGATGAGTAACTCCTTTGGGCAGGGTTGAAAAGTATGAACCAGAGATACTTTCTTCTTTTTGTAAATCAGGTATATTATGGATAGAGGTATTTACTGTATACAAACACCTTTTCTACAAAGTCCACTGTAAGAATTCTGGTGAACTCCTTGTGGAACCAGTCTTCATAATAACAGGATGCAAGTTGGGAAAAAGGCTATTTTGGGAAAAGCATGGATCAACAAGGGGATACATTGTATTGCTCATTTTTCTGCTTGAAAACGGCCAGTTTATTTTTTATGAACAATTTAAACACAAAGACAACGTAAACATAAATTATGTCACTTTTTGTGGTTTTGAATCATCTATAAGTGAGTATATCCTACAAACAAAAATTGAAATAGAAAATGATAATAAGTGTTCAAATAGGCATATATGTAAGAAAAGAACTGACGTCAGTTGTTAAAAAGAATCACATTCATCCAAAATGCTGTACGAACTGGGATACAAAACTGAATGTTGAAAATGACTAGAAAAATGGTGTTTGTATCTTAGCAAAACTTCAAACTGATGTTATATGTTAGAAAATTGGTGTACTGAATAATCATGTGTGTCTTTCTGTAGATTCGTTAGGGCTATCATGACACATATGTTTTGGCACTGTACGGTCACTCAACGTTTGTGGGAAAGCTTGTAGATTTAATTCATGAAAAATGTCTATATGCATTTAAACTGCAGATAAGGGAATCATTAGCCATAATCGGATTTGGCAAAAATATACATATTGTTCATGCATTTTGTTCCATTGTATTGTTTGCTGAATACTATCTATATCAGTGTAAAATAGAACAAAAACATCCTAGACTGCAAGTATTCATCAACAAGCTGAAATATAGACACATGAACTATAGAGTACATTGTTCGAACACACTTTGTGTATGAATATCTTATTTCTAGATGGTTTCTATATAAACTGATGTTTGCAGATCCAGTCTAGATTATGAATGCATGCCGACCTTGCAGATTATAGTTATTACTGATGTGATCACAGCCCACTAGAACTATTATAATGTCGCCCAACACAGCACCAGTGGAAGCTCTGCAGAACCTGTAAAAACCAAAGTATATCGACTGTCATTATATAATCGACTTGCCTCTCTCTCTCTCTCTCTCTCTCTCTCTCTCTCTCTCTCTCTCTCTCTCTCTCTTTGCCACTTATGTGTTTTCTTTAACATGTCCTGAAAGCGGTGTGGTTTTTCTTCATGTCTCTATTTTTTTTTTTTACATGTATCTCCCCTTATGTATTATTTCATAGATATAGATTGAATAGAAATGCTGGGGAAAAAGATGTGTAAGCACAATGGACAATGTTGTTTCTTTCTAAAACTTTTATTGAAAATACTACTATACTTTTAAAAATTCATACTATAATGCTACAAGAACATTAATAGTTTACCTGCTCCCCGCTCATTTGTTTTGGGGATGGTTTCTTTTCTATTGTATTCCGTATATCATTATCTGTAGCACCCTTTGACCGTCATCGTTTCATTTTGTTTTGTCTTGTTTTAAACTACCTTCTGTATACTTGATCATGGCAATTGCTATTTACGATGAGTAGTACAACACTTAATACATTCCAAAATAAACCAGCTCTAGATCTTCAAGCATGAACAACACGTTGAATCGTTTTTGTTTGTTGTGTTGGCCAACGTAAGAAACAAGGAGCTGAGTTGTAGAAACAACGTGATGGAATTTAGATTGTTTACACGTCACGTCATATGATTAAATGATTTCCCTTTGACCACTGGTCAATACAACATGGTCTCATTTTGTCAACTTCGCCGAGAATAAATCTATCTTCACCAACGTGTACTGCGTCATTCGTTTGTTTGTCTGTGTGTTACGAAGATTTTTTTTTCAACAACTACAAGAACTGAATCTAACGCAACCTGATGGGAAGATAGAAAGATGGAGCCATAAATGATGATGCCAATGTGTGGTGTTGATCTGGGCCAAATGGCTGATACATTAACTGTGAGCAATAACACTCAAAAAAACTACTGATCGAGTTTTAAGGAAACACGGTGGAAAGATTGAATGTGGTGTAGGTGTAAACCAGTAAAATGTTGATGTGGATCCATGTTGCGGATTTATATCAAAAGGTGGATCCAGGATTCCTTGGACCTTGGCGGAGGCCTGCGCTTTCCCGAGTGTCCTTCCAATTAACTGTGTAATGAAGTGACTGGCCACTGGCCACAGCACATTAGGACACAGTTACTCTGAGGCAGAAATGCACAGGACACGTCACATAGCAGCAGGCCCTGTACTACACTTTGGACATTGAATGACAGCAGAAGATGTGTTGGAGGACATTAGGTCAAATGTTGTATCTGTGGATACTGAATGACAGCAGAGGACAGGTTGGACGACGTCACGTGGTATGAACAACACTGAACGACAGAGGAAGTATTAAATGTTGGGATGAAGAGAGAAATGAAGTGGAGGCATGGGCAGGGGAGAGAGCGAGGATATGCCTTTGGCGTTTGTTTTTATTTTTGAACCGTCAAGCAGGTTTCAAAATTGAACAATAGTTGTAGGCACGCTTTCCATGCTGATAGAAATGACATTCATATTTTCATTTTTAAAAAAAGACTAAGTTCTCGCATAAAACTTCAACAGGAAGTTCTTATCTCAAACTATAACTGCCCTGATCAGGTCACATCTGCTCTCACCAACCGTCTCGGTTGGTGAGAGCAGATGTGACCTGATCAGCCGACTCGGAACTGTTTCAGAAACTTTTCATAGTTTAATACGAACAAGCTTCAGAGAATGAAGATTGTGAAACGCATACATCTGTTATAATGTAAAGAATACCAAAACTGTTTTCCCCAGAAAAATAGTTTCATTCTTTTAGAAAACAGGGATGATAAGCAAATCTGCAGGATAATAGCTATAACCACTTTTTTGGAGCCAAGATGAGAAAAGCGAGAAGAACGATTATGAAGGCAAACTGATTACAAAGGGCTTATGATATACTGTTTCCCCTGTTTTCCCATGAAAAACAATTCTTCACTTCCTTTCAAACGTGATAATAGGGAAATCGGGTGCCATGACTGTTTTACGCAGGAAACCCTTCATGATGTTTCCAGACAAGAGTGTCAATGAGTTGTTACTTGGTTATCACTGTACTCCCGAAATCACAGGCCGGTGAGAAAGGACATGTGCCCAAACTCACCCTCGCGGAGTACAATGGCATCCGTCTCCACTTTGGCTTCATGGTCCGTTGCTTCCAAATTCCCAAAGCGTCCTAAACGACACAACATGTCTATCAAAGCACGTTGCACCTGCATCTAAGGGGGATGGGGATGGGATGGGGGGAGAGGGGGGCGGTGGGGAGAGGGGTGACTGGATCTGAGCCAAAACTACACCCCACCCTAGCTGTTCTGGTAATTCATTTGGTACAAGGTCCAGAAACGCTCCCCAAGGGGTGAAAACAGGCACATGCCCATTTCCCTTTCACTCCCATAAGAGTGACTTTGGGTATGTGACGCTATTCCCTCCATGGGGTGTTTCTGAACCACGCCCCAAGTCACCCGAGGAGGAGTGGTTTTAAAACAGGGTCTTCTGTTTTGGCTCAGCTCCGAAATCACATTCAGATGCTATATGCTTTGATTGATATATTTTGTCGTTTAACACACTTTGAGAATTTTGAATGAGAGGAGCGATATTGGAACAAAAGGGAAAGTTGGTCGTGATTTACTAAGGGGAGGGGGGTGGGGGCGTTTGTTCACTTGCCCTCTCTCATCCGCCGAGGCGTGATCTCGAGAGTAGAGTGATTTCGGCACATTAAGCCAGGAAATGAGGATTTTTTTTCTCTTTAAGGATAAGGACTGCTTCACTTGGGAATAGGAGGATAACAAGTACCACAGGAAAGTGCTTATTATGGGCTTAAGATATTGTAGCTATTTTTTCCTGTGTGTGTGTGTGTGTGTGTGTGTGTGTGTGTTTCGATGAAAACAATCATTATTCCTTAAGATAGAAGAGCAATGATAGTGAGTGATTTCCGTATACAAAAAACAAACAAACAAACAACCATTATCAAAGCAGCTTTCCTAAAAGATAAAAACCATTTTCCTCGGGAGTACAGGGAAGAAAGACAGTACGGGCTTGCTGGAATGTTCCCACATTAATCCTTTATGTGACGATTTCCACTGGCTTCCGTTTAGAAAGAAAATCAAGTGCAGCTGTGCTCTTCCTGTTAGCTGCTCTACGTTCCCCAATCAGCCTGTCACCGATTATACTTCTGCTGTCACCAGTTATACTTCTGCTGTCACCAGTTATACTTCTGCTGTCACCAGTTATACTTCTGGTCTATTTCTGAGCTCACCATGTAGCACAAACATTTGCGTGAAACTCGTCTCCGCACTAATCATGGTAAACGTTGTTTTCTTTTTTACCTGGCTGCTGCTTTTTGGAATGCATGACGTGAAAAATCCTGCCGTCCTGTACTTACCCAAAAGATACCCAAAGACCTGTCTGTTCGAAGCATGCAGAGCTTTGCAGATTTCCTGTGAACTTGCCTGCTCTGATGTCTTTGCGTGTGTGTGTGGGTGGGTGGGTGTGGATGTGTGTGAATGCATATTTGTTCATGGATGTGAATGTGTGTGGGCGTGCATGCGTGTGTGTGTGTGTGTGTGTGTGTGTGTGTGTGTGTGTGAGAGAGAGAGAGAGAGAGAGAGAGAGAGTGTGTGTGTGTATGTCTGTGTGTGTGCGCGTGCGTACCTGCGTGTGTGTGTGTGTGTGTGTGTGTTTACGTAATTCTGAAGAAATTTTGCTTCAGAAAATTGTAACCGTTTTGATATATTTGTTAAACAGCGCATACTCGTCACTGTTGTTATCTTTGTTTAAAGTGGCTCATCGTAGAAAAAGATCGAAGAGCAGTAACAACAAATTCGTTCATGTTTTCGTATTCGTCGACAAAATACGGTCTTTGGAGGTGTTTATTTAAATACGACCAAAAACTTTGTGCTCAGGTACATACCATATTTGGAATCAATTTATCGTTTTTTGCAAGTTCCTCGCTCAACTCTCTCTCTCTCTCTCTCTCTCTCTCTCTCTCTCTCTCTCTCTCTCTCTCTCAGAGAGCATCTCTCAGAAGCATGAAAAAAAAAAAAAACAACTTGAAAACACTTAGCCTATGTCCACTATGCAAACTATAGCCTACAATAAAAGCGTGCTGAAGTTCTAAGTTCGTTGGTACATACCACTGTCATAACTTAAACATTTAAATTACACACACATATGCGCGCGCACACACACACACACACACACACACACACACACACACACACACACACATGCATACGCGCGCGTAGAGCAGTCACTGTGGGAAAAAATAAGCTGTTTTTGATTATGAATGAATGAATTGAATTAAATGAATAATGAATGAATGAATATAAAGTAAGATGCTGGAAAGCATAAAGCATAATCCAATAATATGATGGCCAATAATATGCGACTGATTATTTCGTGCGTTATGTGAGAAAAAATTAAGAAGAAAAGGAAAACTTAGTCTCTCTCACACACACACACACACACACACACACACACACACACACACACACGCGCGCGCGCGCGCGCGCGTGCGTGTGTATATATATCTATATAGAAATATACATATATATACACACACACACACACACACACACACACACACACACACACACACATATATATATATATATATATATATATATACACACACACACACACACACACACACACACACACACACACACGCACGCACGCGCGCTCATACATACATATGCTTTCTCTCGCGCGTGCGCGCGCATGCACTTTTTGTGTAATTTTACAAGATTCTGTTCTTTAGTTTGTTTTTTTGTTTTTTAAAAGTACCAGTTAAGTATTCATTATCATCATCATCTATCAGTTACAACAATAAAAGTGCAGTACCCCAGACATTGGCACATGTCTTAACCCGGATGCTTTGTATCAAACGCCAAAACATTCATATCTACGTACAAATGTCCACCAGTAATGTACATACAGACTGTGTGACGAGTGAAAAGCAATGCGGAGAGAGAGAGAGAGAGAGAGAGACAGAGACAGAGAGAGAGAGAGAGAGAGAGAGAATGGGTGTGGACGCCTCGTTTAAAAAAAGAAAAAACAGCAACAACAGCAGCGGCAAAACAAAGTTAAAACCAAAATCAAAACAGAAGAAAAACAAAACAAAACGAAATAAAAATGTAGGGAAAAAGCGAAGGTTGGAGGATCCACCAAAAATGTTAAGACCATTAAATACACAATAGAATCCCCAACACAGTTGTACAAATCATCAGATTCACTGTACATACATCGGCCTAACTGTGGCACGATTTCTCAGACAATGCCATGCCCACTGCGCGTGTCGTTTAATGAATTGGAACATACGAATGCATGACACGGTGGCATCCTGCTATTATTCTATTAAAGTCAGAAACAAACACTCGATCAGTAATTACTAACTCCGACTCAGAACAAGTAAAAAAAAAATATATGTATTTTGCGCCTTCAGTCACATCGTTTTGAAACTAATCAAGATGTGTTCAATTCTCACTTGAAAGTGGACTCGAAGCGCGTATCACTGGCAGCTGGGTGGGAGATGAAGGGGAGGGGCTTTAGGGAAAGTGGCGGGAGGCGGCAATGATGCAGAGCTGATCAAAGAACTCATCACTGTTCCGGTGTATTAAATCAGTCTGGTAAGAATTTCATATGTGCACACGAAGCGAACGATCAATAGGGAATGAAAACCACCACAGACTGCTCTCTAGGTCACAAGTTGCGAAAAGCGGATGTTACCGTCTCTAGGCTCAGATACTGTTTCGTTCTGGGGAAAAACTCATCGGTATGTTTGTAAACTAATGGTCTGTGCTGAGGTCTGTGTCATCAAAAGATGAATGTACCAACGTATAGACGTTTGTAAGTATGAATGAATGTATAAAATGGTTCAGTGCACCAGCTCTGGCGTTCAGCAAGCCAGTCTGCGTGGCGAAAACAACGGGCAAGATATTCTGTGTACGCAAAACAAGTGAGCAGTGAGACTACATGACCTTTGCGGGGTGTGCGTGTGTGCGCGTGCTCGCGCGTGTATGTGTGTGTACTTTCCTAACCAATACAGTGGATATGCCAACAAATTAAGCCCCAGAAAGAGGGGACATCTTTTTCGTAAACCCACTTTGTTTTGCATAGAACCTGGCATATTTTAGTGTCGGGCCTATTTCTTTTTAAATAATCCACACTTTCTAAATGAAAAAAAAAATCAGCTTCTTACAAACAGACTTCCTAAAAACTGAATTTTTTCATAATGTCCACACAAAAATATCTGAAAAGTCGTCGTAGGACATTATGGTTTCGCTCAAGTGAACGGATTTGTGTCGAGACGGCATGTGCCATTTCTGCATTCTTCCACCGCATTTTAACGTTCTAAAAAGGCATTTGAAAAGTCATAACCTTAGTCTGGGGGTCGCGCGTGCGTCTGCACGCGCTTGTGTGTGTGTGTGTGTGTGTGTGTGTGTGTGTGTGTGTGTGTGTGTGTATGCGCGCGCGTAGGTGCGTGCGTGCGTGCGTGCGCGTGTGTGTGTGTGTGTGTTTGATCCAGTATTGACGGAAGCACGACAGGTCCCTTGCTAATAAAAGATCCCAGTGAAGGTTGGAACACGCGAATGTGTGGCCCCGGTGACGCACGGGAACTGCAAATGGCGTGTGGCTGACAGTCAAGTACAGGTGCGGCAGTCAGCGCTTCTCACCTGGTCCCACGCTCCCTTCCTCTACACCACCACTCCTTCCATGCTCTCCCTACATGACGAAAGAGCCTTCAGAGCTCTCAAGGTCATTTACGCGCTGTGTTGCCCACTCCCTAGTGTGCGTTGTTGTTGTTCGTGGTGGTGGTGATGATGATGTTGTCGTCGTCGAACGGTGACTAACTTTGAAGATGCATTTCGCACATGAGATGGTCCACTCATCGTTGTTTACAACTCTCTCTCTCTCTCTCTCATCTGTTTACAACTCTCTCTCTCTCTCTCTCTCTCTCTCTCTCTCTCTCTCTCTCTCTCTCTCTCTCTCTCTCTCTCTCTCTCTCTCGTTGCGTGCGCGCGCGCGCGTTTGTTTGTGTGTGTGTGTGTGGGGGGGGGGGGGGGGGGGGGGGGGGGGGGGGGGGGGAGGAGAGGATAAAGGGGGGAAGGGCGTGTGTGTATGTTTGTTAGTCTTCAGCATAACGACTTTCTTATAAGTGACAAAATATGGAGTGGAATTATAAAACAAGATCAGATAAAATACAAAGATCGTAGCAGAACACCTGATTGAGACTAGGAGCATTTGGTAAGCATTGTTTTGGACTCTGTATGCTGTCGTACATGTGTCTGTGTACATGACCTTGAAAGGACGGATGGTCAAAACAAGCGAAGGTACAACAATTAGATCACAAGAGAGAGAGAGAGAGAGACAGACAGACAGAGACAGACAGAGACAGAGAGAGATTCTTGGTAATTCATGATACAGCAGTCTTGATAGTAACTGCTAATTCGTACACACAATAATCGTCGATTTTAATCACTAATATCAAATTGACGAGAAAAAGAGAGAAGAAAGTATATACTGTTATCTTCGATCACTTAATTCTGGACATGAAAGAACAAAATGAACTTCATATTCCTGTGATTCATGACACAATGGACAAACAATCATACGATCATTTTCAACTCTACATTGTTGAGAATGTGCATAAATATCTGAATACCCAATCTGAACTTTGTCACAGCATGTCTCAAATGTTTGTTAATAGCCATTGACAAATTGGTAGGAATGCAATGCACTGGATTTAACAGACTGTAAATAGAAAACTTAGTGCTATCTTCAACATGAGAGTTCCATTCTGCCAACTACAATCAATCAATCTTTGCCGAAACACACGAATAAAGCCATTTACGTCACCAACACCCGGGTTTTCCCACACAAAACCAAATCCGAATTCACACAACTTTAGTCTTAGATAAGAGGTCCAGTTTTTCTTTCCCCTGTTACCTAACTCTAAAAGCATAGTGAAGGCTTTGTAAGGCAATCTGTGTTGTTCCATTTGTGTATTCTTAGCCAGTAACGAATACACTTTACCACTAAAATTAAATGTATAGGGTATCTATTGGTCTCTCCTTGTACCAGATCGTTCGGTGTTTACGATGAAACACCAATTAATTTCTTTAGAGCATGCAAGTGAATTTTCTCAATATGCCTAGCAGCAGAATCAAAACCCATATTTCAGCACCATATTGTAGCATCGGTTGAATTTGAGCGTCAAATAATTTCAAAAATAAAGTCAAAGATTCATTATTTAACATCGGTAATTTCTTCACAATACACAATAACGCATATTTAGCTCTGCTTGCAAGATCTTTACAAGCGAAGGCAAAGAGATTAACCGTGCAGAAAATGTAAGCAATCACAACGGGCATACCAGTTCCATAATATACCCACCTTTCTCTTGCTGCAAATCATCCACCCTCTCTGAACACAATTATATTACTTTTATTCATGTTTGTGTTTAATCGAACTGAAGCGGATGCTCTTTCTAAACTGTTCAACTGGGTTTGTAAACCAACTATCGTTTCAGACACATCAATCGTCAGCTAAAAAAGAAGAATGAAAATCTCAAAAAAAATCATTTATGAATTTTGCACCGTGTCGTCCAGAATGAGTCACTTCTTTCGTTAATTCATTAATGAACAAAGAAACAAATTGGGACTACAAACATCCCCTTGCTTAACTCCAGTTGTACAGGTTATATAATCAGTCAGAGAACCACCGCTTCTTACTCTAGCTTTTACAGAGTCATACATGCTCATGACACATTGATACAATTTATCCCTTATCCCATTTTTAAACAAAATTCACCATAATGTACTCCTGTTAACAGAGTCAAAGGCTTTCTCAAAATCAATAAAAGCAACATATAATTTACGATTCAAACAAAAAAACTGTTTTTGCACAAATGTCATTAAAGTGAACATGTGGTCTATAGTGGAGTAATTTCGTTTAAATCCAGCTTGGCCATTGAGGTTTCTTTACCTCCAGCAGTCTTCCATTGACAACGGTACTGTACAATTTACTACAAACATAACACAAAGAAATTCCTCTATATTATTAGGATCATCAACATTACCCTTTTTACATAAAGGAAGAATTGTCCACAGCACCGGAAAAACACCCCTGTCAAACAGAGTATGAAATACTTTGTAACAAAATCCAATATCTGATTAGACTTACATGCATTTTTCACCATTTCACCAATGACACTATCAGGGCCACTAGTTTTATGACTTTTCAGTTTCTTTTAAGGCTATCATAATTTTCATCCTTTGAAATTGGACGATTGAAATAATCGTTACTGGACTTACTGTCATCACTGGTATCATCGTGATCGTTTTTCCACCACCACTGCCTTCCTCATCTGTAACGTCACCTGTGTCTACGTCTTTTTCAAGCAGTTCCTGAAAATGTTGAAAGCAGTCTCCCGAACCAATGTTATTAGATGGTTGTGTTCCTTTATTGTTGATTTTACGCATTGAGTTCCAAAACTCCCTTTGGTCATTCACAGAAGAAACCAACTGTTCTACTAAATTACTGTTAAACTGTTTATGTTTTGTTTGTGTTTCAAAAGATTCTTGTATTCACGCCTGGCTGCACAGTAAGAAAAATGATCAGGTGGAAATAAAGTGCGACAAAATTTATTGAAAAGGTTACGGGCCTTTCTTTTTTTACCGTTACGACACTCTACGTCATACCAGTCATCACAACTTTGTTTTGTATATTTATTAAGCTGCATCTTTTAGGCAACTGTTAAATATATTGAGAGATTCGTTAACATCAACATCATTTTTCTAATCGCCATTTCTATTCTCTCCTGAATTTCAGGAGAGCACATTACATCACTAAAAGTACTGGCTTAAGTCTCATTCCATACATATTTCTCCATTAAACAGCTGTCAATATTCATTTTTGCATTATTTATGTTTTCATTAGAAAATCTGAATTTCATTTTTACAGGCATATGGTCAGATGAGAGAGAGAGAGAGAGAGAGAAAGAGAGAGAGAATTTATGGTCCACTCAGCAATTAAGCCCTATAGACAAGGGGGCACGTTTGAATATATAACTCAGTCAAATCAATCGCTCACCTCACCCCCCCTCCCTTCTCCCTCCCCCACCCCTCGCCCAGAACTCGTTCCGACAGCTTCCTCGATCCCTCAATGCTCCCCTTAACCCCCCCCCACCTCCAATCTCCTCCCCCTTCCTCATTCACACATTATGTACTTACTGGCACACGACGGCGGATCATCTTGACAAACATTTCAGTGATTAAATATATCACTAATAGTTTCTTTCAACCAGTTTTTTTTTTTTCATACCTTTTGATATGAATTTTGCTAGATCTATTATCACGTTTTCATTGTTGCACGACACATTTTACGATTCTGGGCAGTAATTTAAGAAGGTGAGTCAAGTACAGTACATCGCTTTCGGATATCTTTGTATGTTGTGCAGTTGAATAAGAAATGAACTTCTTCATTTTCGGTTTCTTCGGTTTCTTTTTCACATGACGGACATTCACCATCAGCCTATTTTTCGTCAAGAAACCATCGCTTGCAGTTTGAAGGCCACTAACTCTTAGTCGAAAGAAAGATATCTCTGTGCCATATATTTGTACTAAAAGACAAGTATTTTTTTCTGGCTAGAAAATGCTCTTTAAAGAATAAAACCATATATATTTGTCATTTGTTATTAATGAATGCTAGTTTTGCATTTACACGATTTTCACATAAAACTAAAACGTCTGCACATTGGTTACCCAATTTGTTATGCCCAGATTCATGCTGAACAACAAGCATTTAATATGCCTGTCTGCATAGTCGTGACAAGGGTATTTTAAGGAGCTTTAGCCAGTGTCCAATATATTTCATACTTGTGTTGTTATACTTAGGCAGCGGACCCGGATCCGCTGTGCAGCGCACGGCCGTACGCCGCCCGTCCGGTACAAAAAACAAACAAACAAACAAACCTTGCTTTGGTTCATCTCGTTTCCAACTTACTGGCGAAAAGCCGTGCGTAGTGCACCCGGCCCGACTCGCGTGATGTGAGCCGTGATTTTGCCGGTCGTGCAAGAAGGGACCGAACTCATCCTCTGATTTTTTTACACTATTCATCTTTCTTTCCAATATGGACGACGATTAACTCATCGGTGCCGTGCGGCTCAGATCATTCATTTACCCAAAAAGTTACAAGAATCATACCAACAGAGATATTCTCTCTGCTGCTTGGGGAGAACATGGTAACAAGTAAAAATGTTGTCTTCTTCCTCAAAGTTACAAACAAATCTTCAACATAAGATTCAATACCATTCATATTTACCAAGAAGTGCAGTCAAGGATATATTTTCTACAAAAACTAAGAAACATCCACATTGGTTCAAAAGTCCTTGAAGGTTTTTATCACTGTTTTAAATCAATCTATTTTTATGGTTTCTTTTACGTTTTAAGAATAAGAAAGTTTCAAACAGATTGGTAACTCTTTAACTTTTGATCCAATACTAATCATATCAGTAGAAAGTGCCAGTAGTCTACTATGCACGTTTTCCAAGGACCCTGACAACCGGATGGGGCACGGCCTTGTAATGCACGGCCGGGTCCGGGTCCACTATGCACGTAGCTTAAGAGAATATTTACCGGTTTCTCCATAGATCTGTTTGTTTGAGGCGTGCAGGGGAACGTTAAAAAATCTTTTTAAGCCAAATTAATGTACAGTTTCAATGGCCTGTATGCAGACGGTACAAAACTGTTTCTTCTTTACGGCCGCCTCGGGAACATGGTAAAAACTCCTTCAGGTTTGGACAGATTTTAAGTAGTTTGTTATCCGTCTGCGAGTCGCATTCCTCTTGCCAGAGGTCTTAAACATATGCCTGGGTTTTGGGTTTCAGATCTCAGTGTGAAGGATAGACAGTCTGCTCAACTTTTTCTTTATGGCACTCTTGGGAAGTTCATCAACAATTTTGTTGCCTCGGATGCCCACATGGCTGGGAACCCAAGCAAAAACTATATGTTGTATCCATCTCATTCCAGGGAAGTGTACAGTTCGAATAACTTCAGCAGTTGAGAGCGCGTTTTAGATTACGGCCGGCAATGGCCTTCAAAGCAGAAAGGGAGTCCGACAAAAATGAGGAAATCTTTCTGTTTAGATTTAGAAACCACTTCAAGAGCCAGGGACCAAGGCTATAAACTCAGAAGTGTACATGGAGCTGTCAGTGGGAATGTGTTTAGAACATCTCTGAGGAGGACAGGTTGCAAAATACAGCAGAGGCAACCCCTTCCTCAGATTTGGAACCGTCAGTGAAAATTCTTGTGAAGGATGGAAGTTTGGAACACGGTAAAAAAGGACTTGAACGCCAAGGAACTAGTGAAATCTTTACGGATCTCAGATCTCTGGAGTAAGGAAAGTCCATGGTGGGTCATCAGGAAACTTGGAAAAATCACACATATATCTGCATTGTTCAAATGGGGAAGAACACGAATTCCCAGGGGTGGGATGCAGCTGGGATGATCATCGAATTTCTTTTGAAACTTGGGGTCAAAAACAGTTATATGCAGGGTTTGGGGGATTCAGAAGATAGATTCAAACAGTAGTTCAAGGTAGTAGAAAGAAACTCGCGGAGAGCGTGGCAGCAGCGGGTCCTCAGAAGAGAAGCCCCCTTCAAGCGAGTGTTTCGGCCCTTATCTCCTGACACTCTAGGGGGGTTGGGCCACACCCGGTTCATGACTCCGGATGTCCCTCTGCTGCCCCTTTTTTTCCATCTTGGGATGAGCCATGGCTGGGATTCGAACCCATGCCCTTCTGGACATGCTCGTTTCCACTTAATGACTCGCGCATTAACCACTGAGCCACAGGGACACCTGATATTTGTAGGAAAGTTAAGCCTTATGAAGTTTACTTTTGTTCCTCCTTGACCAGATCCAACTTGAACACCTCTCTGCCGCTTCTGCCATTGCTTTCAGGGCTCTGGTTTTTTCCCTCCCTGCAACTGAGAGCTGTTTCATGAGGTTGTATGCAGACGTTCCCACAACCACAAACCCCCTAGCTCCAATTTCTGCAGTGAGGACTTTGACCTGATAGCCTTCTCTCCTCAGGCTGTTTGCCAGATCAGCATACTTTTCAGTCTTGTAGATTTGAGCTGCCTCCATTCTGTTCTCATGTGGCACCGTGAGCTCGATCATGATCAGCTGCTTGGTTGACTGAGAGTGTACTACTATGTATCTGGTCTCATGCCACTCTTGCTGATAATCTCTGGGTGACTATCCATTCTGGGAGGTCTGCTGTGCACTCCCAGTCATCTGCCCCGTCCAGTAGACTCTGCCTGCATGTTCCGAGTGGCACTGTTGTTCTTGGCCATGATTCACTGCCTCCTGCCGTGAAGAATGTTGCAGGTGCTTTTGGAGTCCTGATTTTCCCTTTTGTGGTGTTGGTACTAGCCCAGACTACTTGTACAATCTCTTGAGCACTTGGTTGTGCCTCCATGTGTACCTTCCTTGAGCCAGGGCTACTTTACATGAGCTTCGGACATGCTCCACTGTTTGTTTTTCATGGCAAAGGGGGCATGAAGGATCGTCTGTTTTTCCCCCACTTCACCAGGTTTGCATTTGAGGGCAGAAGGTCATATGCAGATCTGAGAATGAAGCTGATCCTGAGAGGGGCCATGTGCCAAATGTCATTCCAAGTGAGACTTCTTTGGAGTGCATTCTCCCACGTTGTCCATTGCCCTTGCTGGCTCTGCTGGACTGCTTTTTGGGAGTTTTTTTTTTTGGTCTTCTTCTTTTCTCATCTCCTGAATCATCATGTCTCTTTTGGCTCTCTTCCTTTGGCCTTTGACCACCATTCAATTTTGGTCATCCCCAGTCCTTGTCTGTTGGTCTGTGTGTGTCCTGTTATTTCTCTGATCTTGAGACTTTCTTTTGCAGAATCCATCGCCTCTTGAACTTCCATTTTCTGCCTGTCTTCAGCTGGGGCTTGATTGCTTCAACCACCTTGTCTCCTGAGTCCTCCAGCATGCTTTGAAGTCTGATCTTCCCTGCTTTTTTTTTCCTCCTCCAGGATGGATTTCAGTGGTAGTTTCAGCTTTGCTTGGCGCGACAGTATAGTGCTATGTCAGTCAGACAGGGTGGAACACCAAGCCATTTCCTTGTGAACTTGTTGATTTTTGATTCCATTTGCCTCCACTACGCTGGTGCATATGTCGTATATCATCAGAGGCCATAGGAGCTTTGGTATCAGCATGAACTGCAGACACCAGACCTTGTATTTGCCAGGGAGCCCCACACTGGTCAATGGTCTCCAAGCCTTCTTCCGACATCTGTTTGGTTTCTTTTGCTCTTCGTGTGTCTTTCAGCGTATCATCATACCATCTTCCAAGGCTCTTGACTGGCTCTTCTATTACTGTTGGAATGGTCTGGTTGGCAACACTGAAGACCACAGATTCGGCCACTTTTCCTTTCCTCAGTGAGAGAGACTCCGTGATTTCTTTGGCTTGAACTTCATTCTGGATGAGGCAACTATGTCGTCCAGCCTCCAGCACGTGACGTGTCTCGTCTTCTCTGGATGAAATCACTGTAGTGTCATCCATGAAGGCCTTGAGAGGGGGCATATTGTATCCATCGCCAAGGTCTGTTTGTCTTGCGTTGCTTGTTGCTGCTTTCAAGATGACTTCCATTGCCAACACGAACAGTAGTATTGGGGAAATGGCACAGCCCCATTGCAATGCCCACTTCCAAGTTGATCCAATCTGTTGTGTACTCCTTGGTAGAGAAGCGCATTGAGAAGCATTGAAGTACTTCTTGAGCATGTCGCGATGTTCTTTGGCACATGGTACATCTTAAGAGCCAACTGTATCATCTCATGGGGTACAGATCCATATGCGTTTGCCAGGTCAGCCACACTACGTCCAGGTCTCTCTTTTCTGTTTTTGCTCTTTGGATTGCGTCCCAGATCATTGTGGCGTGTTCTACAGCCAGCCACGCCTGGAATGCCACCTTTCTGGACTGACACATCCAAGTACTTGTTTTCCATGAGGTACTTGGTCAGCCTTGCTGCCATGACAGAGAAGAAGATTTTCCCTTCGACGTTCAGTAGTGATATTGGCCTGAACTGGCTGATGTCACTTGAGTTTTGCTCGTTGGGGATGTACACACCCTGCCGTCATCCACTGGCCGCTGATCTTCTGATTTCTCCAAGCTGATCACAGCAGCCTGTGGAGCCACTCCAGCACCTTGGGACATTTCTTGTACAGCTGGTAAGGTATTCCGTTTGGCCCTGGTGATGATTTGGCTCTGGCTTTGTCGACCACCTTCTTGATTTCCGCCCCAACGTTGGAGGCTTGTCATTGAACTGTTCCTCAGGGTTGGTTGGCCACACCAGACCTTGAATGTCGAGTGGTGCTTTGCTCTGTGAGTCAGAGTATGTTTTCCTCAGATGCTGCTCAAGAACTCCTTTGTCCACACTTAGGGTCCCAGATTTTGGCTGCTCGAACAGAGTTCTGGAAAACTGGAAGGGGTCTCTGAAGAAACGCTCTTGTGTCTTCTTCTTTTTGCTTTTCCTCTTCCTCCTCGCAGATTCCGCTTTGCTGAGGGCGCTGTGTTTTGCTTTCAGGTCTTCCCAGAGTTTTTCCAAGCCTTTTTTTTTCAGCTGGCAGTGCAGTCTTCATTTGCTTCTTGAGGTTTTTCTTTTGGACCCTGATCTTGTCCATCTCTTCTTGCGTCTGGATTTCTTTGGAGGTGTTTTCTTTGGGTAGATTTGCTCCATAGGCGTCTCTACATGTGGCATACACAATGTCCCCATATGTGGCTAGTTTGTGTTCCAGGGTTCCAGGGTGCTTTTCCCTATCAGTGCATCGAGTCTTTGGACGATTTTTGCATCCAGTTTCTTCCAATCTTCAGTCTCGTTTGCTCGTGGCAGGTTCAGTTTCAGGCGCCTGGCATCGAGGGCCTGTGCAAATTCCTCATCCGAACCAACAGCGTGGATGTCCTTGGCACTGTGGTTTAAATCCTGGCCTTGGTCTTCCGACGTTTTATCTGTTGATGCAGTGCGCTGCTGCTCTTATCTGCTGATGCAGTGCGCTGCTGCTCATTCAGATGAGTCTTCACACTGTCTTGAGGAGATCTGGCATGGTCATTTTGGTCCAGTCCTTTATATTGTCGGACCAGCTCCTTCTCTGCCGTCCTCGTCTGCGCCCTCCTTCAACGGTACCTTGAAGGATGGTTTTGGAGAGGATGTTGTGACGTGACGAATGACGTGGCCAAACCATGCCATCTTCCGTCGTTTGACGGTTGCCAGAAGTGGTTCGTGGGGCCCAACTAGGTTAGTGACCAGGTTCCCGCACATAATCATTGGTCTTGTGTTCTTTGTAGGAGATGTGGAGTAGTTTCCTCAGGCACTGGTCTCAAACACCTGGATTCTTCTTTTTTTGTTTCGGCCATCAGTGTTCATGTCTCACAACCATATGAGAGGATCGAGACCACTAGGGACTTGTAGAGCCGGAATTTTGTGTGGAATCTGATGTTGCTCTTCCACACTCTATTCCCTCTGGCCATCGCTGCTGATGCTGAGTTGATCCTGATTCGGATTTCTGCTGTGCAGGTGCCATCTTTGGACAGGGTTGCTCGCAAGTACCTGAAGTTGGTCACTTCTTCCAGGGGCTCACCATTCATGGTTATGCACTGCGTGCTGTTGACCATGACCTTTGACTTCTCTGTGCTGACCTCCATGCCGTAGGCACTTGCTCTTGTGACAAGTCTGTTTGTGAGATCCTGGAGCTCGGTGTTGCTGCCCCCCATGAGGTCGATATCGTCTGTGAAACGAAGGTTGCAGACCAGCCTGCCCCCAATGCTGATGGAGGTGTGGTGTTCTTCGAGGGTCTCTTGCATGATTCTCTCCAGAAAGATTTGAAAAGGACTGGGAGATAGTAGGCACCCTTGCCTGACTCCGACTGTGGTCGGGAAGAACTGGCCCTGCTGGCTATTGAGAAGTACTGTGCTGCTGGGTGTTCGTAGAGGGCCTGGATGACTTGGATGATCCTCTCTTCAGTGTTGAAGTCTCTGAGAACCTGCCATAGGCCGTTTTGCCACACCCGATCGAATGCCTTCTTAAAGTCAATGAAGTTGTGGAAGAGGTCCTTTTGGTGTTGTAGATGCTTTTCAATCAGGGCTCGGCAGTTGAAAATTTGTTCCACAGTGCTCCGCCCTCTTCTAAAACCTGCTTGTTCTTCTGATAGCAGTTCCTCAGCCTTGGATTTCAGTCGGTTGAGGATGATGTGAAGCATGACTTTGCTGGGATGGATGATCAGACTTATAGTCCTGTAATTTTGGCATTGTTTGAGGTTGCCTTTCTTGGGTAAGGGAATCACCAATGACTGTGTCCACTCGGTTGGCCACTTCTTTCCTGTCCAGATCTTCTGACAAAGCATTGTTAGTGCCCCTGTGTGTTCTCTTTCCCTCCGTATTTCACAAGCTCAGCTGGGACATTGTTTCACTCCTGGGGATTTCCCTGGTTTCAGACTCTGTATCGCGGCCTCAACCTCCTCCTTCAGTACTTGGAGACCGTTCTCACTGTCTGTGGGTCGTTGGTTGTCCTGCAAAATTGATGTGTACAGGTCGAGCTGGTAATTGTAGAGGCCCTCACAGTATTCTGTCCACCTTATCAGGACTTCTTCATTCTCTGTCAGTCAGTAGCTTGCCATCCTTATCTTCGATGACCGCTGATCTTGTCTGGTTACTCTTATTGAGGGCCTTGAGTGTGTGTTGTAGGCTTCTTTGCCTTTATCGA